>SNQJ01S0205815.1:0-16432 GCA_010110895.2 Picea sitchensis | reverse complement strand
TTGGCCCGGCGAAAATATGTCGGCCATTGGTGGACACTCTTTCCTGAGTGATGAATTAAAAGGAAACAATGTTGATGTTGATTTTCCTCCAAGTGAGGATTTACAAGATACTGATGAATATTTTCAAGGCACTAAGCAGGATGGTGGAAATTTTCACTCAAGTGGGGATTTTTAAAATCAATGAAGATGATTATTTCAATGGTGGACACAATGTTGATGATGATTTTCCCCCAAATGATTATGTTGATTATGATGTTCTCAATCATTCAACTACAACAAATCAAGGTGATTGACATTCTCTAGTTCAGTCTCCTGACAAGTTTTTGCTTGATACTCCTTGTGGTGATAAGGAAAATCCTTCTAGTGAGGATGATGAAATAGTGGATATATTGCAAAGAAACATTGTGTCTAGGACTAGGACTAGACCTTTTTATATCAATCCAAATAATTCTAGTTATACAAGGTCTAGGAAATAATTTCTCACTAAATCGATTTCCATAAGTGAATTGATTTAAAGTGAATGCTGTCAAAATAATTGTTTGAAAAGCATGGACTACATGTATTCCTTGAATAAAAGGAAGACATATTTGTAAATGAATAAGAGCATACAAAATTCATATTTTATGGGGTGCATGATATCCACCAATATAGGATATGATTATCACATTGGGAATATTTTACTTTGCAGAAAGGCTTTCAAAAAAATTCACTCAATTGATAATCTTGATCTATCAACAATCTAGACAAGGTTGTAAAAAGATCCTTAATTTTATTCAAAGATACATCATGGACAAGAGAGTGGGCCATTGACAAACACTACATTGTCATGGATGCATGATTTCTTTTCCAAACATAGAGAGTGTATTCTAGATAGAGACATGATACATATTCTAGATAATTTCTCAAGGATGGAAATCTACAACTTGTACAAAGGATATGTTGAAGGTGTTGAAGGAAATGGTAATTTTATTACATATGCATATTTTACAAGAATATGGAAGAAACAATTCAACAATGTACGTATTCCTAAGAAGTCAAGGATGGGGATTTGTAGTATGTGTGCTACTCTTAAATCAAGAAGAGATAAATCTGAAGGAGCATAAAGAGTCATGTATTTAATATTTTTTTTTTTAATTGAATAGTTATCAACTATGAAAACATACGATCAATATTTTCATTTTATGTCATGTGCAGATTCCATAGTTAAAGTACTTCAAGAACATAAGAATCAACAATCAAGTGAAAGACAAAAGTTGTACAAACATCATAAGAAGTGTTATGATGCTCCAAAAAAATATTAAGGTATGATAATTGATGGCATGGACCAGACGAAAACACTTCTACCACATTTTGTCCGTACACCCAAAAATTTACAGGAAGATAATTTCATTTAGTTTCACTTGGTTAGTTGTATGGTTTTCAATGGAAAAATGTTTCCAAGGGTTTACTTCATAGCTCCAAATATTCATAATGATGCAAATCTAACCATCACATAATTCAACATGTGCTCACTCACTGGTCTAGAAATCTTCCTCAAGTTCTTTATCTACAGTTGGACAACACTAGTCGTGAAAAAAAATCAAATTGTGTTTGGATATCTAAGAATGCTTGTTGAAATGAGATTCTTTCAAAAGGTGAAAGTTGGTTTCCTTCTTATTGGACACACTCATGACCATATTGATAAAATGTTTAGTGATTTTTTAGTAACATTGAAGAGGAAAAATGTTGGAATTCTACCACCATTGATGAATGTACTAAGAAATAATACATTCCATAGAATGTTTTTCATATACTAGAAGAAATTTTTGACATGTCAATATTTATTCATGGATCGCATCGTGAAGAAAAATGTATTGAGCAACTTAATGAAATTAGCTTCCAACATCAATTTTGTTTCAAAAATATTGATGGGAAAACACTTATATGGGGAAAGAAGTATTCAAGTACTACATAATGGGGGCCTTCATCAGGTTTATCATTTTTGAAGTTCATTCTAGATCATCCAGTATTTGCATCAAAGTTATTATTTATACAATCAATTTCTGAAATCCATAATGCATGGAGGCATAATAGAGATGCAGATTATTTTGAATGCTTGGAAGAAATAAAAAATTCAATTAAGGATACAAATGAGTACTTTGATGTTGTTAATTCTATTTGGTGGGAGTATTTTTTCAATAGTCAAAGTGACATAATTTCAATATAAACAAATGAATATCCAATGTTGAAGACTCCATTTCATGGGCCACAAAATATGCCAAATGAATCTGAAGAAACAAACATTGTTGAAGTTCAACAAGAATCTCAAGGTGCCATTGAGTTTACACAAGCAGAGGAAAGAGAGATGTATATTGGTTCGCGAAGGTCATGTTCACAACATGAAGCCATGGAAGACCATTACAGGGGTCCAGTACAAGATGTTAAGGAGGGTAGCATGATTGCAGTTTTAACAACTAAAGATACACATGGCTATCCATTATGGATTGGAAAGGTTATAAATATTGATAAAGACAATGATGATGTTATTGCAATTGAAGTTCATTAGTATACAACAAGTACACACCCATTCAATGGTGTGTACAATCCAGAGATGATGTTTGAGAAATATGTCAATAGAAAGAGAAAAAGAAAGGGTCAAAATACAACTCGTCGTCACACTGACCTCTTAAAATTAGATGATGTTGACATACTTGTTTATGAATTCAATTTAACAAAGAGAGGAACTCTTCACTCCAAGACAACATATATTATCAAGAGGTTTCTACCACAAGAAATAAATGCAAGATGTGAGTCAATTGAATCTAAAGTATATTGTGATATTTTCATGGAATTACGTATTACCTTGTGCTTTGCGTGATAATCATGTTTAAAAAGTAAAAATATAAGGGTTGATTTTATGATTTTGCTTACAGTAATGATGAGTTATTTTACCACTTTATAAAAATGTGTCATTTTCATACCCCAATTTTAGAATGGGTGCTACCGGTAGCAATATTTTTCAATTTGATGGTTGATTTTGAGGTTTTGGTTTTAATGGTACCAAGTGCTAAAAATACAATTTCAAATTATCTAAAATTTTAACGTTTTGAAAATAAATAAAAAATTCAAAAGCATCTTTTTTTTAGGTGTTGATTTTAAGGTTTTTCTGAGCTACTGACTGAGTTTTGAAGGCCATGTTTGAACAATATTGTAACTATGAGCCCGATTAAAAAAATGGTGCTACTGGTAGCACCCCTTTTTGATTTGGGGGTTGATTTTGATGTTTTTTATGCAAAAAAATGGGTTTTTTGGGCCAGAGTTCTCGTTTTGAGGTCACAGTTCTCATTAAGTTGATAACTTTGAATATGTATGAGATTGGTGATCCATCTATGCTTGAACTTCCATAATTTCTATATTTTGGATTCAAGAGTTCATCAAACGTAGAAACTCCTTCCGCATTCTCTAGTGTTATTTCTTGGACATGATTTCTAATTTATTGGGATTGAGTCTGTCTATGGAAAAGTCTTGTATCTATGTTTCCTTCTTTGAGCCACAAGCTTTTAGAATACATTCTCTAGTGTTTTTCTTTCTTGCTTTATGCCTAATGTAATTTTCTAGCTAGTTGTCATTCCTTTTCCAATAATGAGGGAGTCATCTCTTGAGCCTCAATTATGGGTTGTAGATTGTCTAGGTTTTGCTACATTTATTCTATCTCTTTGGATGAAGAACTAAATGAGTTCTTAGCCTATTCTTTTATCTTTGTTTAGTCACTCTGAGTTTTGATTCCCATACAAATGATGGCGATCCTTGAACTAGGTGTCTCTATGCTTCTTCTATTACTTCCCAAGATTGGTTATCTAGGAGTCAAAGAGAGTTAAATTTAAAATGGATTGGGCCATAGTTTGTGTTCTCTTGGAGATTGAGAAGGACTAGTTTATGAGAAGAGGTCAAAGAAGGGACGATGGAGGAATTAATATGTTGATTTTCGTATAGAAAGGATATATGTATTAGGAAGTGATCCATCCTTTCTACAATGTGTCATCACTCAATTTTCTATTAGTCCCAATATATTTCCCTTTGTATAGTTTTGGATCATACATATCCCAATCCACAATAAATATCCACCACCTATCTAACCAGATCTCTTATAAATTATCCCCCATGTTTTCCTCTTGGGGACGAACCATATTGAGATATCTATCTAGGATCTTGTTGGATATTTGAATGGAGTCTTCATAGAATCTCAAAGAAGCCCAACATTCCTATTTTTCTCTATAATGTACTAACACATAGATATAAATAACTAGATTTTCTATCTATTTTATTTGAAGTCCAATAATGTATACACCCAATTATGAGATACATATTTCTAGAGGGAATCAACAATTGTTTGGTCCCAAACTGTGCAAATACCTTCAGAGGCCCCTATTGCACTAACTATTGTTCAATTGCTATATTTCTTGATTTTTTTTCCAGATCCACCATGAAGCCTTCTTCCAATTTTATTTATTGGAGGAGAAGGATATTTAGACGTTCTAATCAAATCATTTCTTTCATTGTTTCTTACTTTATTTCATTTCCCATTCCCTTACAATTTGTGGAAAAAAATTCCATTTTATATTTGATGGGGTTTTAGATCCATTGCCAAAGGGAGTTTGCAATGTTGGATGAGACCATAGGACCTTGTTCATATTGGTTTCCTCTTTTCTTTTTTTCTTTTTTGGATTTTATACCAATTTTCATCTAAATTATTCTTTCCTCTTCCTCCTCCTCATCCTGCTATTGAAGATATTCCTTTCTAGTTTGAATTCCTCACAAGCTAGGATTAATTTTCTCAGGGGAAATAATAGGGGGAGATAAAAAAATTACTTGACATTCCAAAAGAAGGTTCAATATAGGACATAGAAGTTTTCTATAGAGGGAATATAGGTATCAACTTTAGAGGCAACTGACAATGGAAAGGAGGGATTGGATGGATAAGAAATGGATTGGAGAGAGAGATATGATGAAGGCATGAGATAAGGTTGAGGGTATATGGATTCTAGGAGTGAAAGGGAAGTGTACCAATTAAAATCATGGGGGGTCTTCCCTTTATGAGAAATAGGGTTTATTGGGGTCAACTGCTTGCTTCAGGTAGATTATGTTGCTTAATGTCATTGTTCAGAACTCTCTTATGACAACTCAGATGGAGAGAAGCTATTATCGTCTTTATTGAAGTAGCTCTATTCATGGAAATATTTAGATTTAAAAGGGAGTTGATCATATTCTAAATTCTAGAGGTGGGTCTAGTCATCTAGAGAGAGATTTATTTCATATGGGATCCCTTTTTCTAGATCCATCTCAACACAAATTCTATCATAAGAAAACATGTCATATTTAGGTTTGAATTTGTTTATGTATTTCCCTTGGTAATTGTCTATGGATTCCAAATATTCATCATCCTATCAAAGAAAGTTAATATGAGGAAGGTGTACCTAGATCAATACCATGGAAGGCAAATATACATCAGGATCAAAGTCTAAAGACCAAAAATTCAAGTTCATTTCTCACAGGCCCATAAAGTATGGATTACTTTGGAAGATTAGATCTGTGTATTCTTTGAGTTCAAACAAAAATGTGAAGTAGCATCTTCCATATAAAAAATAAAACAAGTTACCTTTTATGAGAGTCATCCAAATATTTTGCATCCATTGATCCATTGCCTTAGGCGAGGGCCACAATCTTGTAAATTATCCAGGTAAGTGCTATTTTTGCTAGAGCCAAGGCTTTGAGGAGTGACATTGTTAATGACATATTCACCTATAAGTTATATTATGTCATCCTTATAGAATGTGATGGAATGTAACATCCCTCTCTTGCATGCACTGAGCAAGCTTATTCTTTGAGGACACTTGCTTGCAAGTGATCCCAATTATTATACTATTGGGCATTTGATTATGATTATGAGGCACTATGGATTGATGACATGTTATTTTTTTGTATTGACATAGACAGGTGCTATTGACTCGGTTTTCCTGAGTGTACTTGATTTTGGACCTCGAGAATGCAGAGGCATAAATGAAACCCCTTGGACTCCGGATCGAGTCGGGGAGTGGACTATTGGGGGTTGACGGTAGCTTGCCGACCATACTCACATGTGGAGTAGAGGGTTCATGCACGATAACCAGAGATGTTGAGGGAGAGGTGTGGACAACAACCCTGCCATAGCCTACAAGCACTCTAGTCGTGGCTCGAACTGTAGGTTAAAGATTACCTAGTTCGAGAAGACCCACGATGTCCTGAGGGACGACTATGACAGTCCCTCATAGTGATTCTAAGGGGCGCGCAATAAGGCATGGGCCTTATTCCTTAGATTCCTTTAGTCTCCCACAAGATCACCTGGCGGAGTATTGACTCCAAGGGTTTTTGATGTCTACCAATTCAATCAAGAGGCGAGTGGCACCCTTGGAGCACGTAGTGCGTCTTGAAGGGCACGTCGCGCAAGGGAAACATAATGAGGCGAGTGGCACCCTTGGTGCACCTAGTGCGTCCTGAAGGGTATGTCACATTGTTATTAATAAATGAATAAACCTATATGGCCTTAGAATGAATAATGTGATAAGAAAGATTTAAAAACAATTTCCCTAATAAAATGTCGCCTAGCCTCAAAAATTAAAATATAGGTCTAGGTGATACTTGTGGTAAAGAAAAATACATATATAAAAATAAAAATAAAAATAAATAAATAATACTAATAATCATCATTAAACATGTGACAAAGGGGGGAAAGAAACTCAATTAAATTATTAAAATCAAATTATGGAGGGATTTAAAATTTTAAAAGGGAATTAAGTGTTTGTCACATATGCTAATTAAAAATTTATTAATTAAAAAGAAAAAGGGGAAAAGGTAATTTTTTACACTTGCCAATTTGAGTTTTAAATGAAAAGCGAAAGAGGGAAATTTAAAAGAATTAGGAAACTATGAAAAAGAGGGAAACCTAAAGAGAAAGGGAAACATAAGGAAAAAGTAGAATGACCATCTTAGTAAGGTATTTTTCATTTAAGAACTTTCCAAATTGAACTCAACTAGTAAATTAGTAATGGGGTAAGTCATTAAAATGTGTAAGGGAATATGGGGACACCTAGGAGAGATTCTAGGAATGCTTTTAGGTGGGTGAGGGAAATATGAGTAATTAATTAATTAATGAAATTAATTTATGGTGCAATGAAGGGGATGGGTGACACATGTACGTGGGGGATTTTTATGAATTAAATTATTGAACAATAAATTAAATGGGATTTTGGGATCTCTTCTGGGATGCGTAACGTTACGCTACAAAAATTTAGACTGGACTGACTTAGCTTGTGGGAGTTGGGATACCCATCTCGGTGAGGAGTGGTAGCTTGGACTTGCGAGGCAAGCTAAGAGCTAGTTGTTCTTTGTTTTAGTGTGTGTGGCCCCTTTGCGGCTTAGGGGGCTTAGGGGGAAGAAGAGTACCCCTAGCATTGGCTAGGAGGTAATGGTGAAGTCTCATCGGTCGGCAAGTGGGATCTTCATGGAGTGCTTGGGATAATGACTCATAGTGGACAACTTGGGCTACAATATGCTTACTTTGATTCTGCATAGTGGATTCTTATTATACCTCACGCTTTCAATTATGTATTTTTAATTGGGTAAAGAAAATGTTTGAGTTATCATTTTAATTGATAAATTAATTTCCCCATAGCCTTAAGCTCGTTGTTGATTGATTCCATTGGCTTTCGATCCCTTCATGTTGTGACTATCCTTTGGTTTTGTTGATTGTTGTAAAGAGTTGATCTTTTCATCCTCATCCTTAGTTCGTCAGTCCACGCCTGAGTAGTCGGCCAGGAGCCGAATCGACGGTCATCACTTCGGTGCACAACGACCTATAGATTCTAGTGCCATGCTTTTCTGTGCATGGATGATGAGCGAAGGATGTGTTTTCCTAGAAATTTACCCCTTCTTATCTTCGTTCCTTGATCTCCGCCTTGTTTTGGTCTCTGCATGTTATACCACCTCTGTGTCCTAATCGTTCTCAGCATCTGAAAACTATGTTTAGTGTTTTCTGCATTTTAACATCCTCAACCACGAAATTTCTAACTCTGTGTTTTTATATGTTGTTGGATAATTTAATTCTACTTTGTAATACCTTCCTGGCTATTTAACTCTGTGTTTTTGTTTTTTTTTGGCAATATTCTCTGCAATTTTTATACCTCTGCACCTCAATATTCGAAGACTTCTTAAGACTACAATTCATTTTTATCTACAGGGTGATTTTTCCACTCTTAAAGACAACAATCGTTGCTTGTGTTTACCTGGTGATTTTCCACTTCTTACGTCTGCAATTCGTTTTTATCTACATGGTGATTTTGCAACTCTTAAAGATAACAATCGTTGCTTGTGTTTACCTTGCGATTTTCCACTTCTTAAGTCTGCAATTCTTTTTATATACAGTGCTATTTTTCCACTCTTAAAGACAACAATCGTTGCTTGTGTTTACTTGGCGATTTTCCACTTCTTAAGTATGCAATTTGTTTTTATCTACAAGGAAATTTTTCCACTCTTAAAGACAACAATCATTGCTTGTGTTTACCTGGCGATTTTCCACTTCTTAAGTCTACAATTCATTTTTATCTATAGGGTGATTTTTCCACTCTTAAAGATAACAATCGTTGCTTGTTTTTACCTGGCGATTTGCCACTTCTTAAGTCTATAATTTGTTTTTATCTACAGGGTGCTTTTTCCACTCTTAAAGACAACAATCGTTGCTTGTGTTTACCTAGTGATTTTCCACTTCTTAAGTCTGCAATTTGTTTTTATCTACAGGGCGATTTTTCCACTCTTAAAGACAACAATCGTTGCTTGTGTTTACCTGGCGATTTTCCACTTCTTAGGACTGCATTTCATTTTTATTTTAAGGGAGAATTTGCCCTGTGATTTTATTCATCTGACATGTTGTTTTTCTTCTCCATCAATTGCATGCGCCTTAATGGTTAATGGGGGCATAATGGTGGGAGTTTTTGTGTAATGGTGGATTTTACTCTTAGCGTTACTGCATTTCTCGTGATAGCGATTCTACTTATTCCATGACAATTTTTTTTTATTTTTTTTTAATCATGAATATCTGATAGCGAAGGTATAGGTTGTATGGAAACATTTTTAATTACTATATGAAAGAGATTTGTTGTGTGACAACAAATTGAAAATATAGGGAGAAGAAATCCCATGCATTTAGACTATAGGGTCTTCATCTTGTATTCCATTAATATCATCATTAGTTGTTAGTAGTAATTAAAAACATGTAATAAATTGTGCAAGATTTCTTTGATTTTGCCAATGGTTAACCTCTGTTATTAATCTCTACCATTAATCATTATTAATCTCTAGGAATTTGCATCTTCAGGTCTTTATTATCTTTGTGTCTTCATGTATTTATTAATCTTTGCGACTTGCCACTTTTCTCTGCATCTTCATGGTGATTTGGTTTGGAGGTGGCAACCAATTTATCTCTACGTCTTCAAGTCTTTTTGCCAGCCTTGTCATTTGACCACTCTGCCCTTTGCTTGTACTTGATTGCAATTTGATTGCTTTAAAAATGTTTGGCGCATAGCTAGATTCAACGACCTTTCTTGTAATGTATAGCTTGATTTATATGGCGTGGTTAAATGATTGGTATAATGTGATTTTAATACATAGAGTTATCTTGTATTATTGTGCAACGATATCCTGTTAACTCAACATTATTATAACGTGTATCATTGTTATCATTGTTAACTTAGCATGTATTATTGGGTTATGTTATCCTTATGGAAACGATAACATGGCAATTTGTTTTTGGACAACGTTCTTCTGTTCTTAATTAGCATTGATAATTATTGTTGTTGGATAGTGTTTAATAATAGCATTAAATCTCAATGAATAACATCGAGGTGACAATTATTTATAAACATCAAGACAACATTAAAATTGCATTGAATAACATCAAATGAATTTTATTTACAAACTACAAAACCACATGAAAATAGTCTTCTTTAATGGCATTGTCATTTCTCAGCAGTTTCTTTTTAATGTTAATAGACAACTTGTTATTTTAGTACGTTTAATATAACTAGAAGGCATGTTGTAATTTAATTTGTTAATAAGTGTTATAATCATAGCATTCTACAATGATATTGTTAATGTTGTGATATAATGTTAATTGCTAAGTTAGATTGTAATTATGGATTAGTTTAGAATTGCCCAATTAGATTGTAATTAATGCTTAAATTAAATTGGTGAGTATTGACTAAATTGTAAATTAGACTTGCTAAATTATATTGTAATTAATGTTAAATTAGATTTGTAATTATTGACTAATTTATACTTGATTAATGGTTTGGGTTGTTGGTGAAGTCACGTAACAATTGCGCATTTTTTTTTAGTAACGTCATCTGGAGTTTGGTCGACTAGTTTCTTCGGGTGTGGGTGTAGTCTTCTTGTCAGTTGTTTTGCCTCCTAGCGTGCTGGATTTTCTTGAGTCCTTGGTCCCGTTAGGATATGTTGCGCCAAGTTTATTGACGTGCCTATCACATGGGGACAACATGATTCCTGATGAGGGGATCATGGTGCGCCCTATTGGATAGCGACGAATGATAACTTGGCCAGAGTTGGTGCTTTCCGTGTGAGTGTTGTTGAGCATTGTAAGTTTTCTTTTGGCACATGGGTTGAACGCCTTCATGCGTTTGGTTCGCACACCTTGACATTCTAGTCCTTGGTAGTCAATGCATTGTGCTGGGAGGGGGATGTTGTCCCTTATATTGTATGTGTGGTCTTGTTTGCGTGGGGCGGGTAGTTGTTTCTCCTTGTTGTTTTACACATGTTTCACCCAGTTTCTCTTGTGCCGGTGTGTGGATTCATAATTTTTTGTTGCCTGTTCTACGAGGGTGGTGCTCATTGTCAGATGTGTTGTTTAGCCATAATCGTTGTTGTCATCTTGTTTTAAAAAAAAAAAATTGCATCTTCTACTTCACTTATAGTCGTAATGAAGGGGTCGTTACATATGGTATCAAAGCGGGTTCAACTCGCGACTTGGGATCATGACGACTTTCATTGATATGATATTTGATTATAATGTTTCTAATTAAGTTGACTTTTAATCATGCAGGTAATCATGGTTATAAGACGTCGCAGAGGTAGACAACGAGGTGTTAGAGGAGGAGGCACGACGCCTCTAGTAGCATCCATGCTTGAGGGGACTAACCCCTAGGGAGACGAATAGATTGTCGGGTAGGAGAAGATAGCGATGGGTGATGTGGTTGGGCTAATGAGATCTTTTCAACGCATGTCTGAGGCACTGATAAACCATTTGGACAGAGATGGGGCTAGGGTGTCGGCACCCCCTGAGGGTCCACCGCGTGCTCTGGTTGGTACTGGTAGCATTCACCGTGAACTCGAAAAGGTCAAATTTCCCAACTTCTTTGGTGCCCTATATAGCGCAGCCGCCGAGGCATGGTTGGAGAATATGGCGATGTTATTTTCACTTCGCAACTATACCTCCAACATGAAGGTCCACATGGCAGTCTTTCAACTGAAGGGGAGCTCTATTCTATGGTGGAAGACACTCCTGCCGCAACTAAACATGGTCATCGAAGACGTGTCATGGGAACTGTTCGAGGAACGGTTCCAAGAGAGGTACCTATCAGAGGAATTCATTGAGTGTCAACTCAACGAGTTCAACGCCTTACGACAGGGAAACCATATGGTGTCCGAGTACGAGGCTCATTTTATGGAGCTGCTTCAGTATGCTCTGCATCTTAATACTGAGAAACTTAAGGTCAACAGGTTCGTGTTTGACCTTAATGGAAGCATACGTGAAAAGGTTAGGATTCTGATGCCTTAGACCTTGCATGATGTCGTCCAGAAGGCCCTCATAGCAGAGGAGGCTCTTATCAGTGCGACTCAGAGTTGGACTCCAGCGAGACCAGCAGGGCAAGTGTCATCTGGTGTGCAACAACATTAGACACTAGCCAGACATACGCTTGGATATTGTGGATTCCAGAGGGGATCCACTTTCACTACACCTTGAGGACCAACGCCTTAGCAACAAAATCCTTACCGAGGATCACCGCATCAACAACAACGACGACTGCAACAACATCAGTTTAGGCTTGTTCAGCAGAACAGACCCAGATTCTAGGTCGATGGGTCGTCAACTTCTACTTCGGGTACCAGGAGTACTGGACCGAAGAAGAGGTGTTGGACGTGTGGGGAGCCACACTACCAACGCGAATTCCCAGTGGATGTTAAGAACCAGAATATATCTACAAATATAATCACCACAAATACTAAATACAAAATAGATCCACAGATCAAGATAGAAGAAACCACACTTTATTATGACCAAACCCTTTAGGTAGGGAAACAACATACAATGGATCCTATTATGGAAGAGATCCTCTCTTGTTCATTTGCCTCTTCGAGGGGGCCTCCTCCTATTGAGCTACAAATCACAATAAAATAATTCTCTTCATATCCCATTACATTGCTTGAACCCCTTTATATAGTGCTACCATCACCTAAGAAAATTCTAGAGGAGGAATCTTCTAGAAGTAGAACCTTCTAAGAAGTCCTCTTACATTTATTATATCTAATTATCCATTTATTATATCTAACTACCATAGTGGGCCTTATTTAATAATATAGTGGACCTAGTCCACCTTACATTGAATGGCCTCCACTGTTATCACTATGGGCCCCCTGGGCCCCCCCACTACCTCTCTATCTACCTTACATTCCATCCCCCTTATGAAAGCATTGTCCTCAATGCTTGATGTACAACCATATACTAGGGTCCCATGCATAAGTGTGGACCATAGTGTTGAAGTAGACTAGATAACTAGCGTTCCATTGAGAAATGGAAGCCACCATGATGAAGTAGTCCAACCACCATTGCAAACTAGGTTCCCATGTCCAAGTGCTCATGTGAACTCCAGACGGAAGATATCGGCACCCAATAACCAACTAAAAATGATGCTCCCAATACTGACACCTCGCGACAACTATCGTGTGGATCCAAATAAGAATATCCGTCCACATAGTGCGAAAGGTCAAAGACGAATATGGAAGGAACAATACCATTGTATAATATGTAGGTTGGATGCTGGTAATCATAATTAACTCTTGATGTGGGACATTGATGTTCTCGAGGAAGGTAAGGTGGAGTCATCAAATAAAATATGGAAGTGGTTGTCATCCATAAATGACAACTATCCATATATCAATCATCACAATCGACATCGAGAATCCCATAAATGACAACTATCCATATATCAATCATCACAATCGACATCGAGATCATACCAAGCATATATTTCTTGATTATACTCATCCTTGATGTCTTCCATAAGAAATCTCTCTTGCATGCTATCCAATGAATCTTGAATACTACGAAAACTATCATTGAGGCCATCTCCAAAGGCATCCAATTTGACATTCAATGTGTCATACAATTGGGATTTGAATGATTCAAGAATTTATTTGAGGTTTTGAGAGGAAATAGCCATATGATCACCCTATGAACTCTTCGGTCCTACAATCGTCACGAAAAGACCCAAAAAACGGAACAATAAATTACTGCAGAAAATCGTGGCGTTTTCCAGAAAAAAACCCTGAAAAACTGTTGAATTTAAAATACTCATAACTTCACTTCTCGGACTCTGTTTCGGCTGATTGTTTTTTTCAATTGGGTGAAATTGTGAGAGGAACTCAGATCTTTAATTTGTTTGGGAAAATTCGGCCTCCAGCTCCTACATAAATAAAAAAAAATCACGCCGTGGTCTGCGTAAAAAACCCTAAAAAATTGCAGATTTTAAAACTTTAATATCTTGACTTTTCGGACTCTGTTTCAGACAATTTTTTTTTTTAACTTGGATTTTTTTCTGAGAGGAAATTATACCTACAACCTGTTTCTGCAAATTTTGCATAGAAATATAACGAAAATTTCTGGAATGTCGCGACCCTCTTTTTTCTTCTCCGAAAAAATATCTGCAAAAATAAAAAATATTTGCCCACAACGTCTGCCAAAGAAAGTTTTCTAGTACCACTTGTTAAGAATTGGAATAGATATAAAAATATAATCACCACAAATATTGAATACAAAATAGATCCACAGAGAAATATAGAAGAAACCACACTTTATTATTACCAAATCCTTGAGGTAGGGAAACACCATACAATGGATCCTATTGTGGAAGAGATCCTCTCCTGTTCATTTGCCTCTTCGAGGGGGATTCCTCCTATTGAGATACAAATCACAATAAAATAATTCTCTTCATATCCCATTACATTTATTGAACCCATTTATATAGTGCTACCATCACCTAAGAACATTCTAGAGGAGGAATCTTCTAGAAGTAGAACCTTCTAAGAAGGTCTCTTACATTTATTATATCTAATTACCCATTTATTATATCTAACTACCATAGTGGAACTTATTTAATAATATAGTGGACATAGTCCACCTTACATTGAATGGCCTCCACTATTATCACTATGGGCCCTCTGGTCCCCCCCACTACCTCTCTAGATACCTTACAGTGGAGAGGACTAGAGAGTCTGGATCAGACGGACCCACTACCGTGGGAGATTTGGGCAAGGCCCATCGGATTCATGTAGTGGTGAATAACAACCAGGAAGATCACCAGTCGACTGTGCTCGAGACATCAGGTACCATCACTGACTATACCCTTATTATTTTGATTGATCCCGATGCTACCGAGAGTTTCATTTCTGGTGTAACGCTAAAAAGGATTAAGGTAAAGGCAGTCGAACATGATGAGTTTAGCTTCGCAGATATGGCTTCGAAAGCCAAATAGAAGGTTGGAGGAAAGGTTACGGGTTGTACCCTTAACCTGGGAGAGTTTGTCACCAGGGCCAACCTGTATGTCATGATCTTAGGATCTTATGAGATCGTGATTGGTATGGATTGGTTGGAATCTCATGAGGTGATACTCAACTGTAAGATGAAATGATTGAGCTTGGTCGATGATGAGGGAAAAAGATGTGTGATTGTAGGGCAGAACCAGGGAATTTCCTTGAGGTTCATCTCTTCCTTGAAGCTACGGAAGAACATGTGAAAGGGATGTAAGATTTATGTGATCCTTGCGTTAAACAAGAAGGGAGTAGCGGAAGGCCTAGAACACCTTCTGGTGGTGAGAGAGTTTGCAGACGTCTTTCTGGAGGAGTTACCTCGGATGCCGCTGGAGGGGGAATTGGAGTTTACCATAGACCTAAAATCGAGGACTGAACCAATAGCGACAACGCCTTATCGTATATCAACCTCGGATTTATAGGAGTTGAGAATGCAACTGAAGGAGTTGTTGGACCTTGGACTTATACGTCCAAGTGTTTCACCATGGGGCGTGCCTGTTATTTTTATACAAAAGAAGGATGGGTCGTGGAGGCTCTGCATTGACTACCGTCAATTGAACAAGGAAACGATCAAGAATCAATATCCATTGCCGAGGATTGATGATTTGTTCGATCAGATGAAGGGTGAGATAGTGTTCTCAAAGATTGATTTTCGATCAGGGTATCACCTGTTACGGATCAAGGAGGATGACGTCCCTAAGATCGCCTTTAAGATGAGGTTTGGGCATTATGAGTTTACTATTTTACCATTTGGACTGAAAAACACCCCATGGGTATTTATGAGTTTGATGAACGGGGTGTTTCGCGAGTACTTGGACAAGTTCATCCAAGTATTCATTGATGATATTTTGATTTACTCTCGGATGACAGAGGACCATGATGAGCACTTGCGCTTGGTACTACAGTGTCTGTGAGAGCACAAATTGTATGGGAAGTTTTCCAAATGATTTTTTTATCAATCGAAGATTCACTACTTAGGGCATGTCATCTCCAACAAAGGTATCATCGTGGATCCAACAAAGGTCAAGGCTATTATGGAATGTCCTGTGTCGACAAATGTCACGGAAGTGTGTAGCTTCATGGGTTTAGTAGGATACTATCAAAGGTTCGTCGAGGGATTTTCTAATATAGCAAACCCAATTAGGGAGTTACAGAAGAATAACAAGAAGTTTGTTTGGACCGAGAAATGCACAGAGGAATTTCAGAGGATCAAGGAGTTGTTGACAACAACAACGATACTAAAGGTCCCTGACATGGATGCGGACTTCTTGGTATGCACTGATGCATCCAAGGAAGGCTTAGGCAGAGTCTTGATGTAAGACAGTCGAGTGATCGCTTACATCTCGAGTAAACTGAGAAGGCATGAGGAAACCTATGCGACACATGATTTGGAGTTGTTAGCCATTGTATATGCCTTGAAGGTTTGGAGACACTACCTTTTTGGATGAAAATTTGAACTAAAGACGGATCACTATGGACTACAACACATATTTACACAAAGTGACCTGAATGCATGACAACGACGTTGGTCAGAACTGCTTAG
>SNQJ01S0205814.1:3446-16432 GCA_010110895.2 Picea sitchensis | reverse complement strand
AAGAAGAAGAAGGATGGGCCCTCCAAGGCCATGCTCAGGTCAATCCTTCTCTCGGTACTCCATGTCTAGGACCTGTGGGCCTCGAGACATGATCTCCTAGTTATCCCTAGAGATCGGGGATAACAGGACCCAAGATTGTTTGATGTAAATATGACTCATTATTATTTTTTCATGGTTGAAAAGAAGTAAATATGGATGAACTCCAAAGTGGTCCCCTTATGGTGAGAGCCCTCACGGGAAGACGCTTTGCGGAGTAAGAGAACTCATGCTTAATTGTGTAATAATGAGATGAATGATAGTGAATTTGTCAGGGAAACTATCTTAGATGGATAGTGCTTGCCATGCCATTTCCGGTGGTATGTGTTGCACGAAATTGCAAGTAGTCAACGCCCGTCGGTGTATCATGAAAAGGGACTAATCGCCTCTCGTGGATCCTTGAAATCTGGAGGTGGTGAGTTTACCAATCACTTGTGGGTTTTGGTCTAACGACATCCGTACTACCAACAAATGGTATCAGAGCTAGAGGTCACAAGTTTGATACACACTTGGCTCACGCTGAGGGGGAGATTGTTGCACAAAATTGCAAGTAGTCAACGCTCCTCGGTGTATCGTGAAAAGGGACTAATCGCCTCTCATGGATCCTTGAAATCTGGCAGTGGTGAGTGTTGACGAGCGAAAAAGAATGCTCGCCAACTGGAGAAGTGGATCCGGTCCGGGGTTGTCTAAATAATCCAAGCCGTTTGGGATGATCCACCCCGACGAGTTTAGCGGCTCCGTTGTCCGATCTAAGTCCTAGGAAAACGAAAGAAAACTAACTAAAGGGACTAATCTAAATGAAAACAACAATTAAAGAAAACTACTAAACAAATCTGAAATAATTTTATACAATCTATTGTCTAATATTATACAGCAATAATTCTATGAAATTAAATGTTCGACTATCAACAGAATTAGATCTTAATAAAAAATGTACAATATTTACAGATTACAGATTTTAAACGAAAACCTGAAAAAATCATTTGTAAACTATCCCATGATAGCAAAACTATTGTTTTTTTATTTTTATAATTTCATGAAAAAGAACTAAAATTATAACTATCTAAGCTGAACAATTAAAATAATAATCCTAACTATAAATCTAAACTATATATATCTATCTTAACTACTTAAATAACACTAATAAACTAACCTATAATAACACTTTCCAATTTGTCCCATGCAAAGTATCCGATTCAGTTGTTTGATGGGAGTAAACCCGCATCAAATTCTCCACAAGCTTCTCGTAAACAAGAAGCAACAATGCTCTTTAGATACAGATGATAGAACAAACAAGACATAAAAACGACAACAATCTTATAATTTACAAATCATCGCAGTTAGATAAATCCTTGTGCAAAGATTTGTACTAAACAGTTCAATTAACGAAGAAGATAAACCTTTATTCATTAAATTGAAACAGAATAATTGTTGTGCTAAAACTGAGATACATAAGACATGGACAAAATTTAAATCACAACGCATTAACCTGTAATAAGTCTTGATATCTAAAGTAGTCAATGACTTAATCACAAATTAAAATGCACAAAACCTGAACGAAAGTATGATAAATTGAAAGCTAAAGATGTTACAAAAGATCGACTTCCATTCAACTCTGTATCATCATAAATCCATAGTCTTGTTCTCCCAACAGTGATGATGCGTTCATTACAAAAAATAACAAGTATTTAAAGACCACAGGATACAAAATCCCTGTGGGAATTATCAAAGCAGTTTACAAAAATTCTGGGAACAATCTCCCAAGTCCCTATTTCTGCCTATGACCAAAAACTTAAAACAAAACTATATCTAAACTGCCACAACATGTCCAATTTATCAATGAAATTCGTAGGTACCTATGGGTAGACAAGAATACACAAGTTTAGATAATGTTTTATTGATAAAATTAACAAAAATCAAAATCTTAAGACTAGCTACAGAATCTTGCGATTCTGTAGCTGGTCTAATTTGAAAACAAAATCGTTTTTAATCAATCCAAATGATAACAAAAAAATATATTCGACTTATTAAACCAAATCTTTAATTGCTAATTGAAAACAAAGCAAATCATTCATGCTAGAAGTAACCAGATTCTTCATACCAATTTGAAACAAATGAAATCATAATTGAATTAATCAAATGATAACACGATATGTACGATCTATCAAACAACTTTTATTACCATTTTGGAGCAGACATAATCGATTGACAATTGGAAACCAAAGAAATCATTTTTTGAATCAATTTCAAATAGACTATTAATCGATTTAGCCAAATCTTTCATACAAATTCAATACAGACAAAATATGTCAATCCAAAACTTAACAGAATCGTTTTAAAATCAAACTAAAAGAAATGAATTGAACTGACTTAAGGCCGACACAATCGCTATGCTAATGCAAAATCGTATCAATCAAAACATAGTTGTGTCCGATTTTAACAAAAAAATCTTCTGTACAGATCGAATGCAATCATAATCCAAAATGAAAATAATCATTCAAAACAAAACAGAATCGTTTCTTGAATCTATTCGAACAGAACTAAACGAAAGCAAACCCAATCGGTCATACTAATTCAAACCAACTTATAAAACAAAATCGATGTTGAAATATATACCTGGGCAGTAAGAAAATGATATGATCATGATAACTTTGAATTGACAAAGGTCGTTGCTGCCTCAACGTTTCTGAAAACAATTGAGCCGATGGTTTTTTGTTTCTTCTCCTTGGCTTGTAGCCTGTCGTTCTCCTTTGACAACACTGTAACTCATTCCTCTAATGATTTAATCTTAGATTGCAACAGGGGAACGTTCATGTAGTAAAGTTCAAGCCAGGAATTGCATTGGGTACATGGTGATTGATTGGGCCTTGGCATTATAGGCGAGGGTTCTTTCAAGTTACCAGGGGTGTCACTGTGGAGCTTAATCCTCGGGAATTTAGGGTCGTTTTTGAGGCACGGAGGTAAGTTGGAAACATAGTCATAGGGTTCCATAGAGAAGAGGCCATGGGAGTAAGGGTATTCTTCAGCCAAGAAACGTTCAATCTCAGAGTCTGAGTCCTCGCTCAACACTATTGGCTTCTGGTTAACGTTTTCCTTGGGCTTGTTCCTAGCACATCTGGATATCCATCGTGCATTTTTCTTTCCCTTACTGTTCACACCAGTATCACCTTTGCCTTTCTTCCTTACAGGCCTCTTGACGGCCTTAGTATTGTCTTTAGCACATGGGTCAGCCATGGTATCAGGTAGGTTAAAGTTGGGGAAATTTGAGGGTTTGATAGGGGGTAGAAGGGTAGGAGATGGCACGGTAGGAACAACCAGGGTTTCAGTGACCAGAAACTTGTCAATTTGAATAGACTCGGGAGTGGAAAAGCCATTCCTTGATAGGAAGGCTTGCCAACAATCACCACTAAGGCTCAAATGGTGGACGATAATGAGTTTGATCAAGTAGTGATGGAAAAGGCTACTATCACGCTTCTCACGCTTAAATCGTTTGGACATCTTGTAAAGACTACGTAAGAGATAATGTGGCATATTTAGAGGGTAGTCTATAAAATTCATCAATAACCGAAGATGATACAAAAATACCAAGCCATAACGACCTTCGCAGGTCACAAACTTCTTAACAATTGCCAAAAGATCGTGCCACCTGGGTTTGAGAGCAGTGACAGGCATACCTCTATCACAACTAACAATCTTTCTTGATGTGAATAGGAGCGGCCACGACACCTCATCTACTTTGGAATTTTTAAACCACCTTTGCCTTGTAGCTGGTAGTCCTGTAGCTAAGATTAGGAATTCCTCATTTAGCTCGAGTTGTATGTCTCCAACCTTATCCTTGTAGTCGTCGAAGGTGAGGGTGAGCTGTTGGGAAACTGAAAGGTTGAAACCCTCAAATCTTTGGATAAACACCAGCCAACCACTATTTTCCAAATCCTCACGAGCATTGTCGAATAGCAGGAGTGTTTGGCTGCCATTAGGCTCTATGCACACCATAGGTGCCATAGGCAAGGGCACACAGTGAGCCGGGTAAACGGGCAAGGGTTTGGATAGGGTAAACGCAGGATCAAAAGCTCAGGTATTTCCCCAAAACCAACAGAGGTGACCCGGGATAGAAGGCAGACATTAATGCCCAAGTGTGCGAGGGTGGTGGAGGAAATCAACCCATGCAAAACAGTCATATCCAACTGTACAATCGACGGCGCATATGGTAATTCAAATCACTATCGGTGTATGCCAATAAAACAACCATTGAAAACTATGATGATTCGACCCGCGTGTTTGCACAAGCATAGTGTTTGCATGGTTTTAAAATCAAAACAATATTTCGAATAAGGATTTGACCATAAAACTTATGCATTGTATGAAACTATTGAATTAAGGTTCTAATCATCATATTAATACGTTGTTATGAGACCATGAATTTGATCAAAAACAATAGAACATCAAACCATCATTGAATCAAAGATTTGATCATAATGATTAGAACATCACCACAGTCTTATAAAAAAAATGAAGTCATATTAACAACAACAAAAAATGTCAAATGAGTAAAGGTTTTGGTGTCTTGTCAACTGTGTGACCATAATTGAATTGGAAATGCAATGAACACATAGACAAGAGTAACCATAATAATCCAGTGATGATTTTAATTCCATTGACGTGACTTCGAAATCAAAGTTTTCACACTTGCAGTCGTGAAAACGAGAACAAAAGATAGTTGTGAAAATGCGCAAGATAATCATGTCGTTATACCCAAAAGATTGCGATGAGAATCAAGGGTTCCAAAACACTTGTGTAGGCAGCTTATAAAGATAGGATAAAAATGCGAAATGGCTGCCAACAATGGTGACACACTGGTAGAAGCAGTTATCTTTGCCAAAAGAACAAATCCAGATTATGATAATGTGAAAAATTCTAACTCAAAAATAACAGCCAGAAAATCTTTTAAACATCATCATTAATCAAATATTCCAGCAGTGCTTAAAGGATGAAAACTGATAACAATCTTAAGATAAGCGAGCCGCGATATTAAAGATAAAATCCTCAATACTATTGACAGAGCCACTGCTGCCAGCAAGCGTCCATAGCCTCGACAGGGTTTCCATTTAACCCACTCTGATATCTTTATCCTGCCAAGAAGTTCCAGATCAGAATGAAGGACATTTTAAGGTCAAGAGATTTCATACTTACGAATTTTCATACACCCAACATTGCTTCGCTGCCAACGGGCCTATTCAATACCCCGACGAAGTTGTCTTGGCATCATGCATACATTTACCCACTGCCAGTAGACCTGTTCAACATCCCGACGGGTTTACAAGCACTTCCCATAGCTCTTTTATGATTTAATTTTTTAAAGATATATAATTGAGCGGGGTGACGCTGAAAATTACGATATTTTAAACATATTTTTACAGACCTCAACATAATTTTTTAGAACTGTCCTTCATTAAGATTCAAAGATGGTTTGTTTACAAAAAAAACCTTCTAAAGCAGGGAGACATCTTCTGAGTTATTCCTTTAAGGAACAGGGACAGCGTAAGAAGATAATAGATGATCGTGATAGGCTTTTCTCAGATCGAAATCAGTTAACTTATTTCAAACAACAGTCCTTGTTCAACACAAATGTAAATTTCAGAAGTATATAATTGATGTTTAGACAATTTTTCAGCAGTCATTTCTGTGAAAGAATTTTCTGTTTTCTTTGTCTGAATAGTTCAAAATGCAGGTATGTGTATTTCCAAAAATAAAAACTGATAAGTACAAGGGGGAAAATCAAAACCAAAACAACAAAAGAAAAGCAAACAAAAGCAAAATATTTACATAGTATACAAAGGGTTGTCCTCAAGCGAAAAATCTTTTCAGAGCTTGTCCATTCACCGGATAGGTTTCAGGCTGTCCCTCTAGATTCTGTAATCGAAAAGAGCTGGGACCCAATTTCTCAGCAATTAAAAATGGTCCAAGCCATAAGTTCTGAAACTTCATGTGCTCTCCCTTTCCCTCATGCGGTTTGTCCCATTTCAAGACAAGGTCACCTACTTCAAAGTTCCTATCAGAGGCAAAGTTGGCATCAAACCAGCTTTTGACCACTAGTTGATGCTGATCTAACTTACGTTTAGCTTGAGCTCTTACCTCTTCTAGTTTCATTAAAGTGTTAATTCGGTTTTCCAAAGGGGGATGGTCTTCTTCTTGTATTTTCTGTGATAGCTGTAGTGAGGGAAGAAGAATGTGTGGTGGCAGAATTGTTTCTCTTCCATAGACGAGAAAAAAGGGAGAGTTACCTACAACAGTTTTTAGTGTTACCCTATTAGCCCAGATTGCATTTAACAGTGCATTATGCCGGTGTTTGTGATTTTCATATACCGTTCTTTTGATGATTTTAATCAGATTCTTATTTGTTGATTCTGCCAATCCATTGCCCTGAGGGTAATAGCTGGTAGAATACTTCAATTTAATTCCTTTTTCTAGAGAGAACTCACTCATCTCAAGAGATGAAAAATAAGAAGCGTTATCGAATACTAAACAGTCAGGGATACCGAAACGAGTAATAATATTTGAATTTAGAAAGGCAATTACCTGACTGGTATTCACAGTTCTTAATGCGGCAGCTTCAGACCACCTGGTGAAATAATCTGTGGCTGTTATGATAAACTTATGTTGCTGTGAGGATGGCGGATTGATTGGACCTATAATATCAAGGCCCCACTGCTGAAAAGGGGAGTCTACTGAAATTGATTGCAAAGGAAAGGCTGGTTTCTGTAACTGCCCTGATGCTTTTTGACAAATAATACACTTGCGACACAAGGCATGGGCGTCTCTAAAAAGTGTGGGCTAGTAATAACTGACTCTCAAGACTTTATGGGCAGTGGTGTCACCACCAAAATGCCCACCAGCTTCTCCTGCGTGCAATTCTAGTAAGACTTTTTCTGTTTCATCTTTCTCAAGACAACGTATTAGTACTCCATCAAAATTTTGACGAAACAGAATGCCATTAATCAAATGAAAGGAGGAAGATTTTAATCTTAACGCTCTTCTTTTAGTGGGATCCAGGTGACGGGGGGCTGACCCATGTTCAAGACAGAATTTTATATCATCATACCATGGACTGATAGAGTTTTGTGCACAACAGATTGTATTTTGACTGTGTTGTCCTAGGTTTGACATATCATTTTCTTCTTCTTGTCCTGCAGCTAAGTCAACAACTAACTTGAATAACCCTTGGACTCTCACTATCTGAGCTAGGGTGATTTATATGTCATACTCCTGCAAGGAAGTGACCCAGTTTTCTCTCTTTTCGCCTAGTTCTTTCTGCACTAACAGATTCCTGACGGCTGGGTAAGGGACGACAACCTTGGTCCTGGATTTCAAAAGATAAGATCGGAAGTGCTTGACTGCTTTGAAAATAGCATAGGCTTGCTGATCTACCGTTGGGTAATTAAGTTCCACACCTTTGAAGGCAGAGCTCATAAAGGCAATGGGTACTTCATTGTTTTCAATGTTCTTTTGAGTTAGGACGGCAGCGTAGGAGTGGTCGGAAGCAAATGTGTAGAGTGTGAAGTCTTGCGAAAAGTCGGGGCTCATGAGAGAAGGAGCGTCTATTATGGCCTTTTTTATCGAACTGAAAGCTTGATTTTCTACGGGTCCCCAATGATATTGTGCGTCTTTCTTAATTAAATTCTGTAAAGGTCTGACCATTTCGGAGAAATTGGGGACGAATCTCCTGACAAAGTTTATCTGGCCTAAGAAAGACTGCATAGAATTTTTGGATGAGGGAGGGGGGATTTTTGAGATGACTTGAGTCCTTTCAGGGTCGATAATCATCCCTTTGCTTGACACAATGAATCCTAGGAGTTTACCTTGTTCTACTGCGAAGATGGATTTTTTAGGATTTAAGGAAATGTCGTATTTACGACATCGTTGTAGAACGGCTCTTAAATGAGCTAGATGATCGGTTTTGTTTTTGGAAAATACAGTAACATCATCTAAGTAAACTACGATGGATTGATTTATTAAGCCTCAAAAAGCGATGTCCATCGCTCTCTGGAAAGTGGCACCGACATTAATCAGTCCAAAGGGCATTTTTTGATAAGCGTAGGTGCCCCATGGAGTGCGGAAGGTAGTTTTAAGTTGGTCTGGAGGAGACATCAGGACTTGGTTGTACCCTGAAAAACCATCCAATAAGGATAGTCTCTCAGAACCAGATACCTGTTGAAGGATCTGGTCCATGGGTGGGACAGGGTAGTTGTCTTTATCAGACGCTCTATTAAGGTTTCAGAAATTGACGCAAAGTCAGATTTCCCCACTTTTCTTCCGGACAGGGACAAGGTTAGAAACCCATTGCATGTGCCTAACTGGGAAAATTATCTTAGCATTCAGGAGTTTATTTAATTATTTTTTGACGGTCGGTTCGAGGTTAGGGTGCATTTTTCTTAACTTTTGTTGAAAGGGTAAGGTTTGGGGTTTCATAGGAATGACGTGTTGTATGATGTTAGGGTCGAAAGTTTTAAGGTCATCATACGTCCATGAAAAAACATCTTTAAATTCTTTAAACAATTTAATAAATGTAGCTTTTTCTTGTTCAGAACACCCCACCCCTAAATTAATGCACTGTGGATTGTCATTAGTTCCCAAGTTTACTTTTTCATATGATAAAGAGGAACTATTGGTTTTACAGTTGACCGTTTTTTTGAATTTATCTTGAATATCATAAAATTTCTCTAATCTAACTACAGATTTAGGGATCGAATTTACCATGTCCGATGAAGATTCAAGATTTCTTGGATCTGGTATTACCGTGAAATCGCGCAAATTGTCGTCGTGAGTGCATTCGTCGATCAACGCACCTTGAAAAGTTTCTTCCATATGCAGGAAGCTAATAATCTACTGATCGTCGTCGAAGACTCTCCAATTCATGATGTTGTCGGGAACAGATGGCCTAAACAACAGTTCGACGGAGAATGTATCTGGGGACAAGCCTTCTGCACGAAAGAGTTTGGAAGCTACGGTAGCTAATATATCAGCTTCAGAATTATTCAATCTAGGAATAGAATTTATATTGAAAGCATAAAACTTATTCATTAAATTCCATACCTTGGATTGGTAGCTTTTAAGATGCGGAGACAGACAGTGGATAGAATCTCTTACCTGTCTAACCACAATTTTGGAATCGCCAAAGGCAGTCAAATTTTGAATGTTCATATCTAAAGCTTTTCTAAGGCCCTGCAATAAAGCCTCATATTCCACTATGTTATTAGTACATTCAAATTCTAACCTACATGCAATCAAGCTTTTGTTACTTGAGGGATCAATAATAATGCAACCTGCACCTGCTCCTTCTTTGGACTTTGACCCGTCAAAATAAAGAGACCAAATTTGATTTTTATCGAGTGCATGAGACCATTGTGTAGAAGCTGCTGGCTGCACATATGCTACAATCTCAGACTGTTGTTCTGGGTTGGTGATAGCTGAAGTCTCGGCGATGAAATTACCAAAAAAGATATCCATCCCTTGTATTTCGGGTGAATCCGCAGAAGGTGTAAATGGTTCATTGGGATCATTCAAATCTGTGACTGTGAGCTTAAGGTAGTGTTCACGATTTACCTTGATCTTGTTGGGCTTGTTGTTCTTGGGCAGCCACAAGTGAGACCAATCTGTCGTGAAATAGTCGTGTAGCTGTTTAGACCAGTCCCTTCTTAAAAACAGACCATACACTTCTGGAATATCCACAACAATAATATCAATCACTTGATGAACTTTGGGGTTAGACGATAATCTTATAAGCACATTCCTTAATTCGCCTATGACTTTGACACTAGTTCGATCAAGCTGTATGATTCTTAAAGTGGATGGTTCAACTTCAGCATTAATCTTCTGACATACCGACCATGACATCACATTGGATGACGCTCCTGAGTCTACCATACAATTGTGCATGTTTCTATTAAAGATTTCGAAAGTTAACAAAAATGGAGCTACATTTCTGCGAGTACTAAGGGTGGAAGCTTATGGATTTTTACTCACAGTTTCTAAAGCTAATTTATCTACATTTGTTACATTATTTACAGGAAGGCTTCCTTTATCATGAGGATCAGGATTATTCTTAGCAGAAGTCTTCTGAGGAACTTTGTTTTGTACAACCTTGTTACTGTTTGAATTACCATTTTTGCTATTCTCTGCGATATTCTGTAACATTTTTTGTAGCAAAAATGGAAATTTTAACAATTCATAAACATAAATGTTAGCCCTTAACTTTTTTAGATCTTCAACTAAATTATAATCTAAGTTGGGGTTTACATGACTCTGTTTAGTCTCAGTTGGTTTGGATTGCTTTGGGGGCAAAGTCGTAGTGTTTTCGGAAGGAGGTTTGTTTGCTGTCTTACTCCTAGTATTGTAGGGATGTACTGTCTCGAAGTTAGCTTGAAAAATACTATCCGACAAGTGTCCAAAAATATTTGGAGAAGATTCTTCTTCTTGAACTATCTCTTGTTCGACTACCTCCTCAGGAATCTCAGGAGGCATCAAGTTATCCTGGGCTTCTAAAATTGTTTGAAGGGCGAATTGCAGACTTTCTAGATTTAAGCCCTCGGTATTTGGATTAGGTCGGTTGGTGGGAAAAGGCTGCCTGAACGGGGGTTTGTAAGGCCCTTTGCTCGAAGAAGCTTCTTCGGCCTTTCTTTTCAAATCTATAACTTGATTTGGCAGTTTTTGAACTACCTTAGTTAGATTTTCTAAATCCGAGCTTTCAGGTTGTGTTTTATTTTGAGCAGGTCTAGGGAGGAATCTTCTTTTTGGAAGATGAACTAGTCTCTGTTTCGTTGCTAGTAGTGTCTTTTAAACTAAGGATGTCTTTTTCAATCTGGCTGGCCTCTTTGAAGGCCTCTAACAACGTGGCTTTCTTAGATCGTTTCACCCAAATGGCTATACTTTGATGTAAGGCTTTAGTATAGTATGCTATGATAAGATTCTCGGCAGGCATTGAATCGGTAGGGATTCGGTTCTTTAGTGTTAATAATCTTTGATTAAAGTATTTAATTTTCTCTTTGGGATTCATTCTTAAACTAGAAATCTCCATGACTAGGACTTCCGGGGACTTATCGTCTCCGAACTTTTCCAGAAAGCAAGATTCAAATTTCTCCCATGACACGATGGTATGGGGTTGCTGGGCAAAGTACCAAGTTGAGGCATTGCCCTCGAAAGTATAGGGGAACAACATACAGACTACGTCTTCATGCTCAACATTACGAAGTCTAATGGGTAACATAAATTTTTTAATGTGATCTTCGACGATCTGTTTAGAGTCAGGGTCAAACATGGGAAGCCACTTCTCTGGATGTTTGGGTAAGGGATGTTGAGGCCCAGGTACGGCTACAACATCCTAGTCGAGCCAGGGTCTGGCAAGATTGTTCTGGTTGGCCATTGGTGTAGGTGCTGTGGAAGGCTGAGAAGGGGAATTGCCTTCGTCAGAAGAGTCTTCTCCAGAAGAAGAAGGAGATGATGGAGGTGGTGAGGGTGGTATTCTGGATCCTCTAGTGAGGATTGGATATGTAGGTTTCAAAGTGAGGTTAGTGCCTCCAAGATGTTCTCTGATATCAAATAAGTCTAAATGTTGGTCCAAAGGCCGATTTGGTTGTCTTAAACGGGCGAAGGCACTATGTGTTCTTAAGAGAGATTGGCGGACAATCACTTGTACGTCACCACCTGCAGGATTTGGGGTTACTGGTTCAACTGTGATCCGTAGATCGTCGTTTGATGTGGTTGTAGTTTGAGGGACGATGTTATCATTTGAATGAATTCTTGTCACTATAGGTGAGCGGTTGGGTGGTGGAGGAGTCTTACGACCACCTCGTGCCATTAATAAATTTTAGGCCCTCCTTCTAACGCCATTTGTTGACGGGAAAAAATGAACGCTCGCCAACTGGAGAAGTGGATCTAGTCCGGGGTTGTCTAAATAACCCAAGCCATTTGGGATGATCCACCCTGATGGGTTTAGAGGCTTCGTTGGCCCATCTAAGTCCTAGGAAAATGAAAGAAAACTAACTAAAGGGACTAATCTAAATGAAAACAACAATTAAAGCAAACTACTAAACAAATCTGAAATAATTATATACAATCTATTGTCTAATATTATACAACAATAATTCTATGAAATTAAATGTTCGGCTATCAACATAATTAGATCTTAATCACAAATGTACAATATTTACAGATTACAGATTTTAAACGAAAACCTGAAAAAATCATTTGTAAACTGTTCCATGATAGCAAAACTATTGTTTTTTTATTTTTATAATTTCATGAAAAAGAACTAAAATTATAACTATCTAAGCTAAACAATTAAAATAATAATCCTAACTATAAATCTAAACTATATATATCTATCTAAACTACTTAAATAACACTAATAAACTAACCTGTAATAACGCTTTCCAATTTGTCCCGTGCAAAGTATCCGATTTAGCTGTTTGATGGGAGGAAACCCGCACCAGATTCTCCACAAGCTTCTCGTAAAGAAGAAGCAATAGTGCTCTTTGGATACAGATGATAGAACAAACAAGACATAAAAACGACAACAATCTTATAATTTACAAATCATCGCAGTTAGATAAATACTTGTGCAAAGATTTGTACAGAACAGTTCAATTAACGAAGAAGATAAACCTTTATTCATTAAATTGAAACAGAATAATTGTTGTGCTAAAACTAAGATACATAAGACATGGACAAAATTTAAATCACAACGCATTAACCTGTAATAAGTCTTGATATCTAAAGTAGTCAATGACTTAATCACAAATTAAAATGCACAAAACCTGAACGAAAGTATGATAAATTGAAAGCTAAAGCTGTTACAAAAGATTGACTTCCATTCAACTTTGTATCATCATAAATCCATAGTCTTGTTCTCCCAACAGTGACGATGCGTTCATTACAAAAAATAACAAGTATTTAAA
>SNQJ01S0205813.1:5835-16432 GCA_010110895.2 Picea sitchensis | reverse complement strand
ATACAATGGCAAATACAAACATTACACAGAGATTTTTCCCCTGGAAACCCAAACTGGGAAAACCAGCATATTCTATATTCATTCATTGCGTAACAATGTTTACAATACAAAATACATATAGGAGCCAGCGACATCCAAAACCCTAACCCAATGACTTGGATTAGTCAAAAAACCCTAATTCATTAACCAGAAATATAAAACCATCGACAAAGAAACCATGTGCCGAAAAGCCACCTAAATATAATGCGGTCCCAAAAATGTGATCCCGATGCGAAAAAAAAATTCGTGGGCACTGCCCCTGAATCCCCGCGTGGAGGGCTTCGCCCCCCTGCATCCCTCTAACCCCCCTGCACGCCCGGTGCAAACGATCATACACGACTACTCGTGCAAAGAATATAACACATACCCAACAAAACTTTGAGGAATGCAAAAGTAATCTTTTCTCTATTTGAGAAGTTATGGATAGAGAAATACCCTTCTAGCAGATTCAACCATTTGTCTACAACATTGGCGCCTATCTGACCTTCAAATATAGGAATATCGAAGTTGATTTGTACCGTGAATGGGGCGATGCCTCCGTTTGAGGAAGATGCGTCGTTTGTTGGTAGCCACCAAAGGATTTGCACAAAACTATCCATCATCTCGTTCCTCGGTTGCATGGGGGCTTCATCGAGCAAAATTTTGAAGAGATCTCTTGTCCCATCATCTTTATTTTCTCCCACCATGAGAGGTCACTTGGGCGTGTGAGATATTTTGTCCTCAAGAGAAACAAGTTCGAGAACTAATTCTTTGTACCCTGACCTCGTTGGGGATGCATTAAGAACGACAAGGAGCAGACCGCTCTGATACCACTGATCCAGATTTTATGAGGATAACAAAATGAATACAAATTATTATCAAAAGATGCTTAACACAAAATAACAGATATACAATAAAGCTGGTTTCTATTCAATAAGGAAATAAGATGAAACTATAAAATGCAGTGGAAAACAAACTTACTAGAATGGTGGCAGCTTATCTCTAAGAAGAGATGTGACAGCTGCACTCATTCGCAAGAAGATGATTATAATGAGGCTCTGAAGGCCTTTTTACAATAAACATGAATGTCAAAAACCCTATAAATCCAAAAACCTAACCCTAGGAGATGAAGCATCAAAAGTCATGTGGGCCCCATTTGGGTAAGTTAGTACATCAACTTCCCAGGGTCGTAACTTTTGCATACGATCTCTTTTTTAGGCGCATGATAGCTCATTGGAAAGGTCTATCCAAGGACTACGCATGTTTCCATCATACTCTGAGTCAGTCCACAATATAATTATGGAAATCCCTAAAAACATTGTTTAGGGCTTCAAAACGACCCCGGAAGTCAGGGACCCGAAAGCTAAGAAAAAACTGTCCAACTGAAAAACTGCCAAAATGATTCAGTTGGAATAAGTGGAAGGTCACCGACATCCATCTGGATCATGATGAGACTCATTAAAGTTTGGTTATAGAATATTTGCATAATGCATTCTATTGATGAGACTCAGTAAAGTTTAGTTATAAAATACTTTCATAATGCATTCTCTTAGGGTCTATTTATTAACCTCAAAAAATGTGCCAATGAAAATTTAACAAGCATATTTGAAACTCATAAAACTTAAGCTATGTAAACAATGAATATAGTGAGCATCAATGGCTCCAAACATATGATATGTAAACTTTCAAAGAAAATTTGTAAAAGCATAAAATAAACTTTTCAATAAGAGGTCAAAATTATTACTCAATAGGAAGATAAATAAAAGCAAATAAAATATTTAAAAAATGATTATTTTATTTCTCCTCTATAGAATTTTGAGGAGCATCAAATCGTTCCTACAAGTTTATTCATTACTAGATTTAGGTCCTCGCTTTTTAGCAAAGCATATTTAGGTACTTGCATTTTAGCAAACCACGAAAGACGCAAATAACAAAGAACAAACACAACCATGTGATTCCCAACTAATTCTCTACTCTCGTGGATTTTCGTCTGGCTCGTCTGCTCGCTAGATCAATTTTTTTAACGTTATGATGCATTTAAGAACTCTAGTGTAAGAGACAATGTTTAAGTCTGATTTTGGTTTAGTTTACACCCAGCTCGGTACTGTTATTGGATGCCTTGGTAAATATTGAATTGACTATATCTTCTTTCCCTGTAGTGGAATCACCATTTGTAGATAGTGTGGTTGCCACAAGAATAACATTTGCTGGGACCTGAGTAAAGTGAAAGCCAGTCTCTCAACACTTTTTTGCATCCTTCTAGAACTGATGATATGCAAAAGAGAGTCACTTAACTTAGAGCTCTATTTTTTGGTAAGGTTTTGTCTTTATGAAATGTTATTGGATTCTGGAACTAGGTTTTATAGGTTTTATAATTTCTTATACAACACTAGCACTCACATCCCCATTAGGGCACGACTTAGCTGTCCAAAGAAAATGATCCATACACCTGCAATGAAGATTCTCCAGAGGACCCTGAGTTGCATTGTTTCTTAACCTGGAACATTAGCATCCATGGGCGTATTTGGGAACCATCTAGCTTTCCAAAGGAATGAGCGGCACCCATGTTTTGAGGATTCTTCATAGCGTCCTTCATCAGATGTGGATAATTTTTCACTTCCTATGAACGCCTTTTTTTCATACGTCGAGATCAAAAGAATTGTTTCTTTAGGTCCCTCTTATTTAGTCTCGTAACTGTATGTTTCAAAAGTTGCAGACATCATTGAACTAAGAAATTAGTAACATAGAACTTAGGTCAAATAGGTATTACAAAGAAACTAATAAAATTGATATTTCCACTAAATACTTGTGGAACTCGTTTATACAAACAAATATGGGTAGAGTTAAGTTCCTCTGCTCAGTTCTCATCTTCCAAAATTTGCATTGTCCATGCATGCAATGGCGGCTTCATAGAGATTGACTTTGTGACCATTGGTTACTCATTCTAACTGTTGACCTTAAGTCATTAGGTTATACATAAAAAAAAAAAAAAATTGTTTATTTCAGAATTTTACTAATGAACCTCTAAAAGGAAATCTTATCCCCTTGAAAGGTGCACATCACCCAAACTCAGGACTGAACGAAAAGGTAACTACTGCTATTGGATCGAAGCCTATTATAGTATAAAATACAGAGATGAATACTATATTGAAACACAGAGATGAATACTATATTGAAGATGCCTAAAGGAAATACTAGGCAATGAGTGAAACACATGACCTTGGTGAGGGACTTTATTGAAGTTCATGTTTTAGTTGTTAGTGTTCTCTTGAGTGTTTTGTTGGTTTAGAATTCATTGGATTAATAATGGTAATTACATGGAAGGCATTGCTTTTGTCAACCTTAAGTTTGAACTTTGAGGATGTTGCAAATACTTGTTGACTTTAACGAATAGGTTGACAACAGTTTTCTCCAATGAAACTAGATTACCCGATATTCCTATTAAACCTTCTTGCACCCTCGAAGACTTTATTTACAAGCTCAGATCATGGCATCTTGCTCATATTGACAATGGATAATCGAACTCACATATTTTAGCTTGCGTCTCAGAAAGATCCAAAATAATTATATATTTAAGATAAATTTACATCACTATGACAAATAGCTGGGATGGTAGAGTATTAAAAAAATGATGTAGTGAGCATGTACAAGAACACTGAGCTGCTAGGGACAGAGACAAATGGATTGTAAATAGTGAGTATTTTCTAGTTGATGATTGTTGTCTAACCGGGTTTGCACAAGATTATAAATAAGGAAGCCTGTTGATCAGGCAAGTTTTAAGACACAATATCATTTCATTCAGATAGGTATATCAAAGCATTCTTCTTCCTTTGTGATTAAAGCAAACAACCTTTATATGCGTTCCTTCAAACACACTCATTGAGTTCATGCACCAGATTGTTATGTTTGGTACAAAGCCAAAAACTCTATAAAGAAGAATGGTAAGTGCATTTAGAAAATTGGATTGAGTTTTTAAATTTCTTTATGTTTCTGATTTATGCCCGAGCTTTTCTGAGACATTTGACCAAAAATTTTGAACTTTATGAAATGAGTACAGTAAGTTTTCTTCTGGAATGAGTTGTATTGGGTCTTTCTTGAGTACTTGTTTTGAAGGATAAGCCTGTGGAAAGAATGCTTGAATGTTAAAAATAGAAACACAAGATATTGAATGCATTTATGATTGTCTCATAAATAAAGATCACACAGTTATAATTACCCACAACTTACTAGAAGAGCCCTAGATTTTAGCTGTTGAAGATTAATGTTTTGGTGTGATTCTTAAAATTCTACGAGTTGAATAGGAAAAATGCTAAAATCACAATGCAGATTCCTAGAGAGCGTAAGAATAATTGTCCATTGTTCCATACAGATAGTCATAAAGCGGCATAAAAAGACACAAGTTGGTGAGCATTTGAGACTGGTGTAGAGAGTGAAATCTGCAAATACATAAAAAAGAAACAGAGAAATGAAATAGCCACCTTTCACAAAATTGCAGAGATCTACTGTTTTAAAAGAAATTTGAAACATATTTTAAGAACCCTATATATAATATCAAAGATGTAAATTACTTACGAGGGCGTGTGCACGATGTATTTAAGAGGAGGAAAGATATTAGATTCCCACAAGGGAACAAACTCGAAATTGTAGTGCCCCATATTATTCATGAAATCAGACCATGTCGTGTAGCCAAGCACAAGACCAACGGAATCAATGTCGGTGATAAATATTCTGCAAATGGATGCACCACAGCTGGACACAAACAAAAGCTTTTCAACACCAAAACATTAAGGTAATATAATTGTACATGAAAGTAGGTGGCTCGGCAAGGTTCCATAGAGACGAAGAAATATCGATGAAATTACACAATTTTAATAAAAAAATTTAGCAACATGTAGCGTTCGTATTACTTTCACACAAGTATATTTATATAATTTGCTTTCTTTCATTACTATGGTATGGGTATTTTAATTTCTAACCTTTCAAGCATTAATTAACTTGTAATACTATGGTATGGGTATTTTAATTTCTAACCTTTCCAGCATTAATTAACTTGTAAATTGATTAGCTTTGAACCATGTTTAAATGGATATTGAAGTATGTGTCCTCCAAAATTTAATTTTAAGCATTCAAGTCTTCGTTAGCTTTGAAGTGTGTCGTGAACGTTGTTCTCATAAACTATTTTCAATTTGGAGCAAGTTTATTGCAATAGAAAACAAAGGCTAATCACGAATTATGCCAGAAATTTTTTACTCTTTTTTTTTCTATCAAATTCTTCTAATTTTATGAAATTCAACAATCAAATGTTAAATTTTATCTTTTTTCGGCAAGATTTTCAAAGTGAGGAAAGACATGAAAATGAAATATATATATAAAACAATTGTAAAACTTACGACATTAATTTCCAGAATTCTATGCACTTAAAAAGGTGACGGGTTTATTATCCCAAACACGGTCAACATTATATCGAACGCTACAATGTTGTTGCCCGTGTATTCCTAAGCTTTTATACTTGTTACGGAGACATCGTAATTATTTGTGAACTAAGAAAAGGCCAACTTCGGACCGGATGCTACGTTACATTATATGTAGATCTGTGTATGACATATATGACACATATGCATGTGTTTATGACGACACTTTGCAAAAATTAAGACATCAATAATTACTAAATTCTAACGAATTCTATGTAGTTAGGAAGATCATCAATTACTAGAATTCTATGTAGTTAGGAAGATAATTGGTTGGTTATCCCAAACAACAACATTAGGTTTAAGAGGAAAACTTAACATTAGGTTCAATAGGAAAACTTAACATTGTCAAATAGTACAAGAAACAACATATTAAAGAAGAAGACAACTAAGGGTATAAAAACATAGATATTAATTTTTTTTTTTTAAATACAGCTTCTTACCAAACTTGATAGAATCTTTAAAGATGAGGATTATTGAAAAGAATAATAGAATAAAAAAGAAGAAAAATAACTGTTCTATTATGTTTATCATGTATATACATTCTTTGTTATAACTATTTATTGTGATATAGAACTAGTAACCAATATAACTTAAACTTAGGAAGTTACACTATGCAATCTTGGTTATAACTATTTATAGCGATATAGAACTAATAAACAACATAAATATTTACAGTGATATAGAACTAATACCCAATATAACTTAAACTTATGGACTTGCACGATGAAATAGCAGTGTCTACTAACCCTTGAATTTGGTTTAATTACCTACATATGCATAGGACTCACCTAAGTTTTTGAGCGATTTCATAAACATTCAAGAATAGTTCTTTTAGCACTTCAACTATAATGAAAACCCAAATAGATGTAACATAATTTGAATATGCAATTATGAAGAATGGTTGAAAAAGTTAAAAAAAAGGTGGTTATCACTATCTCACGGCCTTGCATATAGAAAAACCTACTAGTGGTGTCATTTAGTGGTGTCATTGAAACAAATAGTTGGTTAATCCTTAATTGCAAGTCCCCAACTTTGTCTAAAAATAGCATGGTAGCATTGATAATATGTTTCCTTATTGAGTTGAGAGAGAGAGAGAGAGAGAGAGAGAGAGAGAATATGCAAGGAAAACTTTATTATTATGTTATCATTTGGTTGAACTTCAAAGGTTAATGTAGTGGTGATATATTGTTGATAAAATTGTGAACAAACAAACATCACGACAACAACAACAACAAGTTACTACTCCATTGCAACATAACGTCAATTATGAAGAAGCTACTACATCAAGTGTTCCTAATCTATGGATTACTTGCATGCACACCAATATTTCTAAAGCATCAACAAGTTTGTAACACAAGTAGTCACAAGACTTGAAATAAAACTAAAGGAATGCATACAAACATTTCATAATATTTCTCAAAGTTTTTGTCCATACAAATTTCTTAGTCATTGCAGATGTAAAAGTAGAGAATGTAAATGCATGTCAACACCAAGGGTGTTGAATACTACATTAAAGATTTCATTTATGATACCATGAAAGAAAATTTTCCAATTGGTAGCATTATCAACTTGCATCTTCAAGTGAATCATCTTTCTAGGAGATTTAAAAAAATGGACGTCTACACTAACCAAAAACATATCTCGATAGAGGCTAGGGTTCAAAGTTGTTGAGGCAAAAAGGGAGAAAGCTAAAAAAAAATAATGGAGGGAGAGTGGAAGGCCCTTTCCTTGGCGCTGGCAATGGGCACCTCCGCCCCTACAATGAGATTGCCATTAGCAGTCTTCTATTGGTTTCTACGATGGGTTTCAAGGTTGGACAAACATTCCTTGGGTAGTCTTGCATGATGGCAAGGCATGCCTGAGACTCAAATAGTTTGGCAATTTTTTTTCCTAAGTATGGAAGCAAGATGACGGTTTTTGTTTGGGTTTCTTATAGAGAATGCATGATGTTTTGGATGATGGATGTTTCTTGGTTCATTTGTGTATGGGAAAAAATGCCTTGACTTGTGAGTGAAACACCTTAGTCTGTAGATATAAGTGCCTAGAGGTAGTTGGGTGTACATCTCAAGTTGGACAGATAGATGCCCGACATGACGTGCAACACAAGGAAATGTGAGGAGTGCCTTGGAAGTCATTCACGCAAGACATTTGGACCATTAGATGCATGAGATAGTTGGGACACCTTGGGCGCATGATCTATTCATGTGGATTATTACAAACAAAATAATAATAATAATAAATATAATAATTGTAATAATAATTAATATCATTTAATTAAATCAAGAGGTGCATACCTACTCACCTCGTGACCAGTCAATGCTATATAGAAATCATCATGAGGGTAGTGTAATCATCATCATATTTTATTATATTCAATCAAATATTAATACTCAGAAATATTCATTTTTCAGTGAATAAGAGTTTCATATTAATGTGGTATCAGAGCTTTCATTTTGATCGAGCCTCCGCTATTAAATTTTCCCTCCACCTGTGCGTTTCCCAATTAATTTTCCCCCACCTGTCCCCTGTTCCTATCCCGTACCCACTCCCCTCAAATATCGTAACCCTTATCCAGCCCGCAGACCACCCGTCACACTCTGTCCTTATTCTTAACCCCCACCCGTCCCATGTTCCTATCCCGTACCTACTCCCCTCAAATCCATAACCCTTCTCCACCCCGCAGACCACCCGTCACACTCCCGCAGACCACTCGTCACACTCTCGTGCCCCCCGTCACACTCACATGATAGCACCCGACAGTCGCCCCCGTACAATCTGCAGAACTCTCCTATCCAATCCTCCCCCGTCCAGTCCCCGTTGCCTCCGCTCCGGATCATCGCGTCACTTCCCGACCCTCCACTCTTTTCTTAACACAACACCATCATTACCCTCCGTGTGACTTTTCATAAACAATAAATGATATATATATATATATATATATATATATAATTAAAAAAAAGGAGGTCTTTTTTGAAGAACGTTAGAAAAAATGGTTAACAATGATGAGCTAAAAGCATATGTAAACAAATGGAAAGATGATGTCAATGGCATGAGATATTGACTCAACAATGTGGAAAAAACACAAAAAGGTATGAGTGAAAAAATCGACAAATTACTAGAGATTGAGAGAAACATTGATTGATTAATACAACAAGGTGAAAGATTATTGGCGCTCTCCGAAAAGGATAAAAGTGAAACAAAAAGAAGACTTGATGAACATAGTGAAAAAATTGAACAATTAACGAACGTGTCGAGGCCTTATTCACAGAACCCTTAGCTTATTGAAGACCACCACAGTCTGGAAATACCATAAATAAAATCAGAAAATCAAGGAAACTTGGAAATTCCAGAGGAATTTTTTTCCAGAAATATGCACACACCCAGATTCCATGACAGAGATTACTAGAAATTTAAAAAGAAGTTAGCAGAGTATGATGGTAAGGACCATAGAGGATATGTTGTTTGGATAAAAAAAATGGATGGAATTTTTGAATCAAACCCCTTGCTAGGTGAATGAGAGAAGGTAATGACAACCTCTTATAGTCTAGAAGGAGAAGCTTATGATTGGTACCTTTGGTGGTCCAGGAAATGTGATTCCAGTTCCTTTCACTGGAAGAATTTAACAAAATCCCTACTTAAAATATTCCATGAAGAGGATGACGACCTATATAACAAGTTCATCCATCTCAAACATAAGGGAAACATAAATTATTATACACACGAATGGGAGGTTCTAGCAACAAGGCAATGTGGATTCACGAATGAGCAACTCATCAAAATGTACATATGTGGACTAAAAGATTACATTCGTAGTGAAATTAAACTATGGAATCCTAAAACAATTGAGGATGCATGACACACAACAAAGCTAATAGAACAAAAAAACAAGTTCAATAAACCAACATTTACAAGTCCGGAATGGTTAAATAAATATTTAGATGATAGAGCGAGGAAATACAATACAGACAAACCTAACAAGTATTTACGACATCATTTGAGGGAAGGTCAAGCCAATCATAAAGACTCAAATAAAAAATGGGAAAACAAATGCCGATATTGTGGAGAAAAATGGTCGTCTGGGCACAAATGCAACAATAAAAAATTATATTCTTGTAAAGCAGAGAAAGAATCAAGCACATCTGATAGTGATTAAGATAACGAAAGTGAAGAGGAAGGTGAGGCCCCCAATACAGAAACTGATGAGGCCATGCCCAAGATATCCTTGGCTGCAATAACAGGAATAGCACAACGACAAACGTTAAAACTAAAAGGGCACATAAAAAAATAAAATGTCACCATTCTAGTTGATACAGGGAGCACCCATAATTTCATAGATGTAAGTGTTGTAAATAATTTAAACCTATTCATATATCTGCCCGTGGATATAAGAGTAATGGTGGCAGATGGAAAAAAGATTGATGGCGTAGGAAAATGCCACAAGATCAAGCTTCAAGTAGTAGATTGTGAATTGGAATATGGATTCTACACCGTACCCTTTGGAGGAGTAGACATCATCTTGGGAATTAAATGGTTACAAATGCTAGGGACCTATTATGGAAATCACCCCAAAAAAATTATAAAATTCAAATCGGGACGAAGACAATACAAATTATATGGATTCCATCCGCCTCCCACCCAAATTATATCCTCACAACAAATGGAGAAACTAATTTGAAAAGGAGCACCATCTTACGAGGCACACTGTCATTAGATGGAGTTATTAACAACAAAAATAGTCAATTCTCAACATCCATAGATTCAAACATTAATCCAAAAATACAACAAGGTATTCCAAGACTTACCTATGAAGTTGCCACCTAATAGAAACATAGAATATATAATCGAGATTAATCCAAATTCAACACCAGTTAATATTAGACCTTATCGATATCCTCACCACCATAAGACGGAAATAGAAAGGCTAATTCAAGACCTATTACGACAAGCAAGAGCCCATATGCATCCCCAATAGTACTGGTTCAGAAAAAAGATGGATCTTTCAGACTATGTATAGACTATCGAGGGTTAAATAAAATAACTATAAAAAACAAATTTCCTATACCCTTCATAGATGAGTTGCTAGACGAACTCCATGGAGCTAAATACTT
>SNQJ01S0205812.1:8717-25149 GCA_010110895.2 Picea sitchensis | reverse complement strand
CGCATGGCTCCCACAAGGAGGGTAGTTGAGCCATTAAGTGTTGGGCTAGCGTGCACAGACTTCTCTATTGAGTCGAGGACTTCGGCATGGCTTCTTTGAGAAAATTGATACACAGGACCTCTTCGGGCAGACGGCTTGCCAGACCCTCCATCCCCTTACTTAATGACCGAAAGGAGGTTTCAACCACCTGCTCTTGCCGTCATTTACTCCAGGCGAGAAGCAGTATGGAGATCGGATCCGACGGCGCTTGGAGATCGCAACGATCCCCTCTGTAACTGAACTCGGCGCATTGGCCTTCCTTACACAGCTCCTTTCTTCCTCCAAGTGACCACGGGCTGTGACCATGTGCCTATTCCCAAGGCGCTTTCGAGATTCGTGAATATGAAGGGGCTGATCCTTGCTGATCAAAATTGCGATGGGAGAAATGCCGAAATGGCTCAATAGAGCGCCACGCGTCCTTGAAATCTGACGATCCTCATCTTATCTGACACTGCTATGGGCCCCAGTTCCGGGATGCTCTCGTTACTTCATGCATCGGGGATACAACGATGCCGCACTTTTCTCCTTGGACTCGCGATGGGCGAATCGGCGAGGAGCTCAATCGCATGCCAGGTGTCTGCTTCAGATGGACGGCTGAAACTGCTTCGTGATGTCGCAGGCCCCAGTTTCAGCGCTTTCGGCGCTGTTGGGGTTCGAGGTTTCACAATTTTCAAAGACGTAAAACTTTCACCCCACGAACTCCTGAATGCCGAAACGTCGACGTGGCCAGATCTTGCACCACGCGTCCTTAGGATGAATGGATGATGGGGCATTTGATATTTAAAAGGGAGCCTCCCTCGTTTACAGACTCTCTCTAAGTGACTTGATGCTAGGACCATGGGCTCGGCTCCAAAGGCGTTTTCGATATTTCACCGATCGGCGATTTCAACTACAACGAATGGGAGGCTCCTTCGTGCTGCGCTTGGGCGCTTCCCGGGCAATCCTACAGATTTGTGTACCTTTGTGCCCCGATACCAAAATTGTTGCTAACATTAGGCTCCATGGGGGATAGATTTGTCCCCGCGATGCTCTAAGGACTCATTTTGCAGTTCCAGTGCCTTGCTGTTGGACTATGGAGTCATTATTAGGCCGAAAAATAAAAAACAAAAATGAACAAGGACAATATTTACAAACAAAGTAACCATCTGAGACTCAAACAAAAAATTTCTTCAGAAAATGCCCATTCACTGGGCTGCTGAAAACTTCTTCGCCTTCCAAACCTCACAACCTGTACGTGTTATTTGAGAAAGTCTCAGAGATTTTGAAAGGCCCGATCCACAGGGCTTCAAATTTGCTGTGTTTTCCCTTATATTGCTTAGGAGAATCCCATTTTAGCACCAGGTCTCCTATCTGGAAATGCTCCTTCTTGACCTTCTTATTGAAAACCTGCCTGATCTTTTGTTGATGGTCCTGAATTCTGTCCACTGTCTGCTCTCTGGCCTGCTGGACCTCCACTAGCTAATGAATCCTTCTGATCATGTCGTCAGGCTCCTCCTGATGGTCCTGGAGGAATTTTGCTACAGGAATGGCTAAATGAGAAGGGAAAACAGCCTCCGCTCCATAGACTAATTGGAAAGGACAGACACTGATAGATCTCTTTGTGGTCACTCGGTCGACCCATAGAGAAAATTTTAATCTGGAGTGCCAGGCCTTCTTGTTGTCTTCCAACAACCTTTTGATGATCCTTATCAGGGTTTTGTTAGAGGATTCTGCTAAACCGTTGCCCTGTGGGTAATATGGGGTGGAGTGAATCAGCTTGATTCTGAACTGTTCACAGAACTTGGCTAATGGCTCACACCCGAAAGCGACTGCATTATTAGTGACAATATTATTTGGGCAGCCGAACCTTGTGATGAGGTCCTCCAAGAATCCAATGATTACCTTGTGGGAAGCACTCATAGTAGGGATAGCTTCAATCCACTTGGTAAAGAAATCTGTAGCAGTCAGGATCCACCTGTGCTACCCACTGGAAGCAGGGTGAATCTCTCCAATGAAATCTAGGCCCCACTGCTAGAAAGGTCCTGAAACCACCACCGGCTTTAATGGCAGAGACTTGAGCTACAGATTTCCTGCAAATTTTTGACATTTGATGCAGGCTCTGACCTTTTTGCAGACGTCAGTGAACAAGGTAGGCCAGTAGTATCCAGCCCTGATGATTTTGTGGGTTGTGGCTTTCCAGAAATGGTGCCCTCCACATAGGCCTCTATGAAATTTAGCCACGATCATTTGGGCCTCTTGTGGACTTATGCATTTTAAAAGAATCCCCAGGGGGTCTTTCCAATATAACATTTGATCGATCAGGCAGTATCTGACTACCTTGAGCTTCAAAGCTCTTGTTTTGTTCCTTTTCAGGCTGTCTGGGGGCCGCAACTCTTGCAGAAAGTATATGACATCCTTATACCAAGGACATTGAGCTAATGGGGGCTCTCTTCGAGGGTCTATGTCAGACAGCCGATCTTGCTGAATACCTGAGCATTCATTGATGAAATTTATCCCCAACGCTTGGCAATTGGCTTCAGCCAATAGCTTGGCTAAACCTTGACCTTTGATTAATTTGGTAGGCTTTATTTCCAGGTCAAATTCCAAAATTTTGGCTATCCATTTACTCCTTCTCCCATCTATGTCAGGCTTAATAAGAATGCCTTTAACATCAGCCGAGGGGACATAGGCGATGATTTTTGACTGCAGGACGTAGGTTCTAAAAGCTTTGAGATATTTTACTAGAGCATAGGCCTACTTCTCCATAATGTCATACCTGACTTCGGCATCCCTCAATGCTTGGCTGAAATAAGGAATAGGCTGCTCTAGCCCAATGTCGTTTGTCTGTAATAGAACAGCAGCCACTGTGTCAGGTGAGACAAAGGAGAAAATAAGGAAATCCCTTGAGTAGTCGGGACTGATAAGCACACGAGCTTCAGTCAGGGTCTTCTTGATTTGCTCAAAGGAATGTCACGATTGAGGGGTCCACCTTACTTCATTTCCTTTCTTCAGCATGGTTGTTATAAGATTTACCTCCTCAGCAAAGTTAGGCACAAACCTCCTTAGAAAATTAATTTTACCGAGGAAAGATTGGACCTCCTTCTTGGACCTCGGGATCGATAAGGCTTGTATCGCCTCAACTCTACTGGGGTCAATTCTGACTCCTTCCACTAATACTATGTGGCCTAGTAACTTTCTCTCCTGCATGGCGAACAAAGATTTCTTGGGGTTTAATGAAATGCCAAAATTTTTGCATTTCATGAAAACCTTCCTGAGATGCCGACGGTGTTCTTTATCAGATTTTGAAAACATTGTGATGTCATCCAGATAGACGACCACAAATTTATCCTTTTCCCTAACGAAAGCTATGTCCACGGCACGCTGAAACATTTCCCCTGCATTCATTAGTCCAAATGGCATCTTGGCATACATGAATGTGCCCCATGGAGTGGTAAATGTCATCTTTTCCCTGTCCTCAGGCAGAATAGATACTTGATTGTAGCCAGAGAAACCATCAATCATGGACATCCTAGAAGCTCCTGTTACCCTTTGCAGTATGTGTTCCATCTTTGGCAAAGGGTAGTTATCCTTTCGTGAGCTCCTGTTCAGGTTTCTGAAGTCTACACAGAGTCGGATCTCTCCATTCTTTTTCCTTACTGGCACCAATTTGGCCACCCACTCTGAATATCTCAGTGGTACAATGATCTAAGCTTGAAGTAGCTTCTTTACTTCCCTCTCCATGATAGGCAGCAACATAGGATTAATCTGTCTCAGTTTCTGCCTGAATGGCTTTGCCTCCTCTTTTAATGGGATTTTATGCTCGATGATATAAATGTCATACGTTTTGAGGTCCTCGTAGGTCCAGGAAAACACATCAGCAAATTCCCTCAAGAGTCCAATGTATTCGGACCTCTGCTCCTTTGTTAGACTTCTTGACAATTTGACAAACTTAGGCTCACTCTCGGTCCCAATGTTGCACTGAATAGTACCAGTGTCATCCTCTGATGTCTCTCCCTTTAATGACACATCATTTCTGTCAAAAATCCTTTCCAAAGGAACCAATCCTCTTGGAATATGATTGTTGGGCAGCTGCACAATGTTATGCTCTGCAATCTTATTCAGAAAATTAACCCCATCAAGATTTTCTTCCGAGACAGAGTCTTGGTCGATGTGCATCTCTGAAAATTCTTCGACAATCTCCAAGAAATTCTTAATCTCGAGATCATCCTCGAATACCTTCCAATGTTTGACGTTGTCAGGTATGGAGGGCCTGTATTTCACTTACACATCATATCTGAATTTAGACGGCAAGGGTACTTTGAAATTACTTACTGATGTAGCCAAGGAATCTGCCATCGTGTTTTCCTCTCTCGGGATGAAAGAAATGTTAAATACTAAGAAGAAACTGTCAACTAGGTCCCATACCTCATTTCTGTAGCTTCTGAGTCGAGGATGCTTAGCCTGATAAGCGTTTCTGATCTGTTGGACCACCAACTCTACATCACCAAACACTGCTACCTCCTGAATTCCCATTTCTCTCGCAGCTCTTAATCCCAGAACAAGGGCTTCATACTCTACCACATTGTTGGTGGCTTCAAATTCTAGCTTGTACGATAGAGATATGGTTTCCTGAGTAGGTGACACAAAAACCACCCCAGCTCCAGCGCCTTCCCTGGAAGAGGCTCCATCAAAGAACATTTTCCAGACGGGGGTGATGGAAAGAGGAAGCTGAGGGGAAATGGTGGGCTTCTTTCTGAGTTTGAGAGGAGGCTCGGGGGCATGGGTGAGTTGCAGTAAGCTGGAGCCTAAATCAGTGTCCAAGGCAAAGATGGGATGATTGGTAGGGTTGGCTTCATCGCTGATTATATAGGCCAGTTGGGCTTCTCTGTATAGTCTACTATGCTCTCCTCCGAACACCGGGATAGTGGCATATGTGAGGTCCATTTGCAAGGTTCCCCCCAGTGTTTTTATCCAAGACCTTGACAACAACATACCAAACTTGGGGGGGACATCAGCCACTACTATATCCATGACCACACTTTTCATGGGCAACTGGAACAAGGTGACGACCAGGTCTTTGATCACTCCTAGACACTGAACTTTCCTGGAGTCAAAGGAATAGAGGTCATGATAGGCTCAGGTGACTTCCAGCCCTAGTTATTCCATGATAGTTTTGGGCATGAGGTTGTGAGAAGCCCCGGAATCCATCAAGCAGTTGTGCAGTACCTTGTCGTGTATGTTCAAAGAGGTGTAGAAGGGAGGGGATGAGTCATTCCTATCTTCTACCATAGGACCTAGGATAACTGCAAGATTTTCATCTTGTAGATTAATGGAGTCTATGGGAAGGCTTGAGACCTCAGATTGTAAAATATCAGAGAAGCGCTTCTTGAACCCTTCATGTTTAATCAATTTAGTTAGGGGCACAGGGATTCTAACTTTTTGAATCTCATGCTCGAAATTGAAAGAAGATGCAAGCTTGGGAATTTCTCTTATTTCGGGAACATGACTCCAGACAATGGGAGAGAGGGGTTGAGCCTTCTTACCTCTGTGATTGTCTACTGCTTCATTAGTAGATTTCTCTGTTCTAGTGAACTACTCAGGAACATCAGGTTCTGCTGTCTTTTTCTTAGTCCTCAGGTTATACCTGCCTTGGCTGCCACTAGCCTTGTCGCCCTTGCTCAATTCATTTAGTTGACTGTCCATGAGAGACTCCTCGTATGCTGATTGAGTGAGATGAGGAAAAGGAGGCGTGTCTCTGAAACAATGGATTTCAGGATCAAGTTCAACTTCTCCCTCTTATTCCTCCTCGGCCACGAAATTGTTTTGAAAAGGGGCTTGGTTTTTCTGGTCGTCTCTGTCTCTTCCCCTTTCTCTCTGCATAGTCGGGGGAGAAATATTATTGGGCCTTCTGAAACCTCCTCCCTTTTTGGCATTTTGGGGCCCTTTTTATGCTTGCCTCCCTTCCACCCTCATTCTCTCCATCTCTACGGACAAAGACTTCACCATCCTGGTCAATTCATCCACTTACGGGTGGGGCACAGATGGGCCAGAAGTTGAGGCTTCAGATATTCCTTTTCTTCTGTCTGCGTCGGCCTTGTTACTCAGTCTATCAGTTGCTAATACATTGGATTCCACTTCTATGGCTGCATATTGCATTTGAGCTAAGGAGGTGGCTCTTCTTTCTCTCAGTAACAGACATAAATCGGGGCCAAACGCACTGGCATAAGAAATCTTGGCCAAGGCTTCTGAAGGCTTTATTTTGGTGGGAATCTTGTTATACATCTTATTGAATCTTTTGGAGAAGTCGAAGACGGACTCTCCTTCCATATTCTTCAGAGACCCGAACTCTGTCATGTAGTACATGAAATCCTTCCTATCTCCCCACCGCCTCAGGAAAGCACTATCCAGAGCTTCAATCCCAGCAATAGATCCAGGGGCCATTCCTCTAAACCATTTTCTCACCTCACCATCCAGGATCTGGACGAAGACTCTCATCCAGACATCTTCATTTTCAATGTTGAGGTTGTCTGCATAACTGTAGAAAGCAGCCAGGTGCTCTTCCACAATTATGTCTCCCTCCCAGTGAACTTGGGCATATACTTCAAGTAGTCTCTAGCAGGGAGAGGATTCATAGGATGGGCTAGGATTAAGGGAGCGTATCTGGCAATGACTATGGAATCCATTCTATTCAGAGGGGGATTAGCACCAGCCATAGGGATATTAGGTGGAGGAGAACTTGGAGGAGAAGGAGTTCGTGAAGGGGCTACTGGGAATGAGTCTCGAAGTGGAATGGAAAACATGAGGGGATTTAAGGAGAAGGCTAACGAGCTCAAGTCAGCGGGTGCTTCTCTTTACACAGGAGTAGTAAAGATAGGAGTGGGGAGATCTTCTGTGGTATCGGGTCTACGCCAAGGTACAGTTTTAGGGGAGAGGGGAGTGACAAGGTCTCGTCCCTCCGGTCCCAGACCAGGAGAGGAAAACTCAACAGAAACACTCCCGAAATTTAGGAAATGGGAAACTTCTGAAAGCAGTCTGCTGGGAGACTGAGGAGAAGAAAATGGAGTTTCTACAAAAAGAGATAGCGGATTACCTGGTTCAACGGTGGAAGCTTCTTTTCAGCGGCCTTTCCCTTTCTGAAAATCACCCCTGGATCAGTTTCAGGTGTAGCTAGAGGCAAATGTGGATGAGACCGCGTGTGTCTGCCTCTGAAAGCCACAATTAATAGAGCAGGTTATTCCCAGCGGAGTCTTCACAATGGAGTCGCCAAGTGCACAGTAGCAATCTTCAAAGGCTCTGATACCCAATGCACCTTCAGAATCAGAGGCTCAATGTCGTTCAATCCCGGGGAAAATTTTCAACTTCATCCCCAGCAACGGCGCCAGAAATGTTAGCGTCAGAAGTCACTCCTGGATTTCTTGCAGGAGCAGAGCCTAACGCCCATCAGTTTTATGTCACGATTTATTTAGTGGGGTGATCAGATGGGTAGAAACTTGAGATACTATAGCTTTAACTCAGGAAATCGGGCCTGGTATGCAGAAAGAAATGGAGGTCTTGATCCAACTTTCGTCAGTAAATGGATTAAAGGGTGGTAGATGGAGGACTTGTGAGAAATATGAGCAAGATGCCTCAGGCGACAGGCCTTTGGAAACTTGTGGAAGAAAAACTTAGAAACCAGGATCCTCTTGGTCCAGAGTTTCAAGGAGCTGATGGGTGACTCGACTGAATCCTTCAATTCCAAGTCGTTTCAGCGCTGAGAACATCACAAGAGCTAATTAGAAACAACGTGACTATTACAGTGATCCAACCTACATCATCCTATAACAATCACAACTCGACTGGATCCTCCAATTCCGAGTTGTTCTAACACAGTATACAAAGAGGTGGAAAAGAAACTGACATCCATAAAGTAAGAAATCTCAAATGCCTTATACATTAACCAGAGCGACCAGTGCTTCACTAAAACTTTACAATTAGGAGCCTTGCTCCACCATCGATACTTACAAAATACAAATACTGAGTCTATATACTCAGGAAAATTCACCTCACAGAGGCGTGTCCAGTCACCCAAAGCTTGGTGTCCTTTCAGTCAAACTCATACTGATATCTTTCTTTAAGTGCCATCTTAACTATGCATGGATCCCACAAGGAGGGTAGCTGAGCCATTAAGTGTTGGGCTAGCGTGCGCAGAATTCTCTGTTGAGTCGAGGACTTCGGCATGGATTCTTTGAGAAAATTGATACACAGGACCTCTTCGGGCAGACGGCTTGCCAGACCCTCCATCCCCTTACTTAATGACTGAAAGGAGGTTTCAACCACCTGCTCTTGCCGTCATTTACTCCAGGCGAGAAGAAGTATGGAGATCGAATCCGACAACGCCTGGAGATCGCGACGATCCCCTTTGTAACTGAACTCGGCGCCTTGGCCTTCCTTACACAGCTCCTTTCTTCCTCCAAGTGACCACGGGCTGTGACCATGTGCCTATTCCCAAGGCGCTTTCGGCATTCGCGAATATGAAGGGGTTGATCCTTGCTGATCAAAATCGCGATGGGTGAAACGAAAAAATGGATCAATAGAGCACCACGCGTCCTTGAAATCCGACGATCCTCATCTCATCCGGCACTGCTATGGGCCCCAGTTCCGGGATGCTCTCGTTACTTCGCGCATCGGGGATACGACGATGCCGCACTTTGCTCCTTGGACTCGCGATGGGAGAATCGGCGAGGAGCTCAATCGTGTGCCAGGTGTCTGCTTTTGATGGACGACTGAAACTGCTTCGTGATGTCACGGGCCCTAGTTTCGGCGCTTTCGACGCTGTCGGGGTTCGGGGTTTCGCAATTTTCAAAGACATAAAACTTTCACCCCATGAACTCCCAAATGTCGAAACGCTAACACGGCCAGACCATGCGCCACGCGTCCTTAGGATGAATGGACGAGGGGCATTCGATATTTAAAAGAGAGCCGCCCTCATTTACAAACTCACTTGAAGTGACTTGGTGCTAGGACCGTGGGCTCGGCTCCAAAGGCGTTTTCGGTATTTCATCGATCGACGATTTCAACTACAACGAATGGGAGGCTCCTTCATGCTACGCTTGGGCGCTTCCCGAGCAATCCTGCAGACCTGTGTACCTTTGTGCCCTGATACCAAAATTGTTGCTAACACATACCAAAACAATGGAATCTCAGGAAGACACAGGCAAAACATATGCATCAATATCGGATGGCATAACCATGAATGACGTAGAACTAACAATCCAAAATGTAGTATATTCGATAATTTTATTATGGCCAAATTAGAAGAACCAACATCTTCACTACCCTTGACCTTTTCGGTCTAGAAAACTATCTACGAGTTTTTCACAAGTGAAAAATCTATCGCAAAGTACCAAGGTTTGGGTAGAAGACCGAAATAGATTTTAAGGGCGAAGCCACGGTAAAACCCTAAGTAGTACTGAATACAATACCAATTGTTAAAATAAAACTAAACCCTACCACTGAAGTCAAATGAATAGCACAAGAAGTAAACTTTGAAGGTAATCGGGGCCCATTAGTAACACAGAGAGTCGGATACCAAATATTGAAGGACGCTTACCTCGCAAAGGGTTTCCAACTGGGGTTCTCCTAATGTTCCATTCACCAGAACAAGCTCCAATTCACGAATGTTGGCCATGCCATCAAGCCGATTAGTAACAAGGGTAGTCTCATAGTATTCTGCATAAACGTAGATACAGGAAAAGAATGAAAAAAACAATAGTAAACCCTCCAACGAGCCGAGTAATGGCGATGGGTAAAAACTATGTCGAGGCCATGTGAACCATGCAAGGTGTCAAAAATGTAGTGGGCACAGAGGTCGAGCGATGGCTAAAGGATTACACCATAGGATATATTAAATGTCACAGGTATATCCATTAAGACTAGACAGTGTTACCTCTGTAACTTTATTTATTTCCATATTTATGGTGCAATACAATTATAGACTAGTTAAGGTTTAGTTGTGTATCACTGTTGTCCTGGTCCTACGATAACTCTTGCATATCATCTTGTTAACACTTAGGCCAATTTAGTTATCTTGGGATCATTCGACAACAAGAAAACATATAGTTGACTCTTGTGCTACTCACAACCACCAATTAGTTAATACTTATGCACACAGGTGTCATATACTTATAGTTGTGATAACAAAATGATAAGGATCGTTAAAGGGTAATACGATTATACTATGGATTTCGCGAATGGGATTGAAGTCCTATAGTATACATTTACTTTGTGCAAATAGAATGTAAGACCAAGGTGGATACATGCCTTAGGTAGTAGATTACACCTTCACTCTTGTGGAAGGTAGAATCGATATTGTCATAAATAAAGTATATATATATATATATATATTTATGTAACTTACATCCTTGTCAAGAAGCAATAAGAGTAAGCTATGGATGCCATGGAAGTAGTAGGACCTTTCTGTAGTAAATTTAACTATTTGTTTGCAAGATTTCCTGTTTTAGACAAAAGATCAATTCTGGTGACCCTAAATAAAAATAGAAATAAAAATTATTGGTAAATTTGGGGAACATTACATATGGTATCAGAGAAAAGGTTACAACACTTGAACCTTCAACAGGGCCAAAATATTTATTTAGAATATATTTTCTATTTATGTAAAACTAACAAATCAATTACTGTTACAAATAGAAAACACGTTATTTCTGTTGTGATCATGGCAGTACAAAATGAAGTAGAGATCAGATTTGAGGATAATCCTGAGAAAAGGCCTCTTGAAGAACAGAGGAAGAACAGTGACGAAATTTCACCTACCGAGGTTCTGGAAACTATGAGAAATCTCATTGTGGAGTTGCAGGTTTTCAAAGAATACAATGAGAAACAAAAAAAAGCACAACAAGAACAACAGGAAATAAATGAAGTTCTGCTACGAAGCATAGTGACAAAGAAGAGCCCAAAGAAAAATAACCAGGAAGAAGAGGTCAGTAAAAGGGCCTCTAAGAATTATGGTCCTGAAGTAGAAAAAGGGGACAGCTCTTTCAAAGGTACACCTTTAGCAGAAGATAAAACAAAAACAGGAAGAAAAAGGAAACAGGTGGACCATCTTGAGGGAGAGTTTAAGAAAATCAAACCATCTACCTTTGACGGGGAATATAGAACAGGGGAGGAGACTGAAGCATGGTTATTAGACATAAATACGAATTTCCATATATACAACTATTCTAGCAATATGAAGGTCAGAATGGCCATCTATAATCTGAAAGAAAACGCTAGCATATGGTGGTAGGACCTGAAGTTGGCCAAGGGCCTAAAGGAAAAACAGATTGAATGGTCAGATTTTAAGAAATAATTTAAGAAATAGTATCTATCCGAAAGTTACTATGAAAGAAAAACCAAAGACTTCTATGAACTACGACTCGGTCAAATGGCTATGGATGACCTGATAAACAAATTCCTGTAATTATTAAGGTGTGTGCCTTATATCCGGGAGGACAAAGTAAAAATCCAGTGGTTCCTAATATGTTTACCACAGTCCTATAAGGACATAATCGAATTCAAAAACCCCAAGTACTTAAGTGAAGTTTTTCGGAAGGCTCGAACGTGTTACGACCAATATTAACAGTGGTCGCAATTTCCCAAGGCTTGGAAGGACAAGAAACAAGACTGAATGAACCAGCAGAAGAAGGGATATCAACCAACCCCTTTCCAAAATGCAACAAAGAGTTTTCCAAGGAAAGATTTTCACTCCAACAACCAGAACACCCAAGGAGGTGGTAAACCAGTTAATCTGGGAACAAAGAAGTTTGGGGACAACCCCAGAGAACCGTTAAAATGTTGGGAATGTGGATAACATCACTTAAGGAGTAACTATCCATGTTTGACTTTAGCAGCCAAGACTACGGTTCACAACCTACAGGAAGCCTCTACAGTGGGAGATGTAGGCAGAAGCTTACATTGGATCAATGCAGTCGTGGATGCCCGAAAATCTGATCACCAGTCCACTGTAGTGGAAATTGAAGGTAAATTTAACAATACTCATATTTATGTTTTAATTGATCCAGGAGCTACGTTGAGTTATATCACTCCTAGTGTAGTGGATTCAAATAAACTTAAGAGAAAAAGACATGCAAAATATTGGTTAGTACAACTAGCAACAGGAACAAAAAGAAAAGTATCCAATTTTATTTCTGATTGTGAGTTCAGTTTAGGTGGTCAAAACAAAAAGATAAATTTGAATATTCTACCGTTAGGGTCTTACAACATAATTATCGGAATGGAATGGTTAGAAAGACATAAAACAATTTTAGATTGCTATGAAAAATCACTCAGGTATAAAGATGAAAACAACACTGTTAGAATAGTACAAGGTATACAAAAAACAGTCTCAATTAGGTAGATTTCAGCTATGCAATTTAAGAAGTGCATGAGAAAGGGTTGTCAGATTTATGCCATCCAAGTGAAAAATCTGTTGGAAAAAGAAAATAAACCTAGCCTGGAGGATTTTTTCCTCTTGCATGATTCCAGAGATGTGTTTGTTGATGATATACCTGAATTACCCCCAAGGAGAGAGATAGACTTTTCTATCGACCTACTACCTGGTTCAACCCCCATATCTAAATCACCCTACCGAATGAGTTTATCGGAATTAACAGAATTAAAAATTTAACTACAAGAACTATTGGACAAAGGATATATCAGACCGAGTTTTTCACCATGGGGAGCACCAGTCCTTTTTGTTAAAAAGAAAGATGAAACTCTGAAATTATACATCGATTACAGACAATTAAACAAAATGATTGTTAAGAACAAGTACCCCTTACCTAGGATCAATGATCTATTCGATCAAGTAGGTGGGGCAAATATTTTTTCTAAATTGGATTTAAGATCTTGTTACCACCAGGTTATGATAAAAGACGAGCACATAAGTAAAACAACATTCATAATGAGATATGGACATTACAAATTTTTTGTTATACCATTTGGTCTCACTAACGCGCCAACCACATTTATGTGTTTAAAGAACAACATTTTCAGTCAGTACTTGGACAAGTTTGTTTTGGTATTTATTGACGATATCCTAGTATATTCTAAAACAGAAGAAGAACAGAAAGAATACCTAAGGATAGTTCTGCAAACCTTAAGAAAACACAAACTATATGCTAAATTCAATAAGTGTGACTTTTATCAGAAGAAAATATAATACCTAGGACATGTAATATATGAAGAAGGTATTGCAGTCCATCCTCAGAAAATAAGAGCCATCATGGAATGGTTGATTCCTAAAGACGTAGCGAACATCCAGTCATTCATGGGAATCACCGGATGTTACCATAGATTTATAGAGGGATTCTCCAAGATTGCATACCCTATCACATCATTACAAAACAAGGGAACCAAGTTTAACTAGTCACATAAATGTCAGGACAATTTTAATAAGTTAAAGGAATTGTTAACAACCTCACCCATTTTAAAGGTAGCAGACTCGAAAAAAGACTTCACAGTCTATGTGGATGCAAGTAAAGAAGGTTTGGGTGGTATCCTGACTCAGGAAGGGCATGTAATTTGTTATGAATACCAAAAACTAAAGGAACACGTACAAAACTGCATCACCCATGACGTAGAGTTGGCAGCTGTAATACACGCTTTAAATATGTGGCGGCACTATATAATGGGAAGAAACTTTTTGTTATTGACTAATAACAATGGTGTGAAATTTTTTTTTAGTCAACCAGACCTTAATGCAAGGAAAGCAAGATGGCTAGCCTTCTTGAACGAATTTGACTTTGAGGTAAGACACATGAAGGGTAAGGAAAAAAAGGTGGTTGATGCTTTAAGTAGAAGAGTTCATGGGTTGTTTGAAATAAACATTAGTAGGGAAGAAAACGATCTTGAGCAAAGGATAAAGGCTACAGGTGATAATGACGAAAATTACACTAACATAGTGGCATATTTATGGAATAATTCAAAAAATTCAAACAAAACAGATCTGATTTTGGACAGAAATGGTCCACTATGAATTAAAAACAAAATATACATACCAGATTCAGCTAAATTAAAGTTAACAGTTTTGGACGAAATACACAAGAAACCATATTTTGGTCATCCGGGATACCAAAAAATGGTAACAACACTAAGGAAGTTATTTTATTGGCCTAATATGAAGGGCGAAACAACATAATACTTATCTAAGTGTCAAGATTGTCAACAGGTGAAAGGTGGACACCAGCATCCAATCGGCCTGTTGTAACCCTTACCAGTGCCGAAATGGAAATGGGAGACTATATCACTGGACTTTATTACAGGTTTGCCTAGAACTCAAAAATAGAATTAACATCGCTAAAATATTCATGAAATAAATTTTTAGACTGCATGGTATTTCTAAAATGGTGATTTTAGATAGAGACGTAAAATTTACATCTACTTTTTGGAAATAATTGTTTGCAGGGTTAAATACTAACTTGAATTTCAGCACAATCTATCATCCACAAACAGACGGACACACCGAACGAACAAACCAAATCGTGGAAGATATGTTATGCATGTACATAAGGACAAAACAAAGAAAGTGGGAAGACCACCTACACTTGGTGGAATTTGCATACAACAATGGTTACCAAACATCAGCTAAGATGAGCCCCTTCGATGTAATGTACAGTAGAAAGTGTATGAATCCATTTATATGGGATAGAGCAGTTGATAGACTCATGGTGGGACCGAAAATGCTCTAGGAAATGGAGAGTACATTAAGAAAAGTACAGTAGAATTTAAAAGAGGCACAAGATAGACAAAAAAGTTACGCGGACTGGAAAAGAAGACACCTGAAATTTCAAGTGGGGGACCACATCTATTTAAAAGTGAAAGCCAGAAGAAGTTCACTANAAGTTAGCACCTAGGTTTTGTGGTCCTTTCGAGATCTTAGCTCGAATTGGACCCGTGGCATATCAACTTGCACTTCCTTGAAATCTAAAAAATTCATAATGTATTTCATGTTTCTTTCTTAAAGAATTATGTTCATGACCCTACTCATATGATCGTTTGGAACTTGGTGCAGGTGGAACCAGAAGGCGAGTTCCAAGAAGAACCTTTCCGCATTATGGACAGGAGAGAAATAGCACTACGAAACAGAGTCGTCGCCCAAGTAAAAGTGCAATGGAAGCACTTTAGCCCTGAGGAGGCCACTTGGGAATTGGAGGGAGATTTGCAGAAATCTCATCCAATTCTGTTTTGAGAAAAGGACGAACACCAAGGACAGTTTTTTATTGAAGGGGGAAAGGATGTAACATCCCCCAAAATAAATTATTTTTAAGTCTGAAAATACTTAGGATTTTTTTTTCCATTTTTGGTAAATTCAAAATTGGAAAATTATTGCTATTTATGGCAATTCAAAATTTTGAATTTAGTTAATTGTAAATTATGATTATGACCATTGGGAAAAGATCTGATTTGACCCGAATAACGCTTTGACTATGACACTTGTAAGAAACAAATATTTTTATATTTATTGTTGATAGACAAAAGGAACAACCAGGTTGAAATCTGTTGACCATGACTCCATGAGTGGGGAACATGTTGGAACTACCTCAGGGATGAATGTTACAAATGGAAAATCAAGAATTTGGCCATTGGCAGCCCTTGAAAATCATGGATTTGGAAAGCTGGGAAAATTCCCCAAAGGGAAAAGACCTAGGCACAAATGCTTTTGGATATATAGCATATGGGAGGAGGAAGGATGCAACCGAGTATGCTGGGGTATAATTATCTCTTGTTGTTATGAACACCATTTTTTGAGTGTGAGGCAAGGATAAATTTTCTTAAACTGAAGGACTATTGCTAAGGAGGATTTTTGTAGTTCACCCTCATGGGTTCATGGTCAAGTTATGGGGTGAACGGAACAAGTAGATTGGTTGTTCTGTTCTAAGGTTGGGAGGAACTTGGATGTTCCATTTGTTGTTCGGGAACTGTTCAGATATGTCTATCTACTCTTTCTCTGGTCAAATTTTATTTGAATTAATGGTTGATAGAATACGTCTATTTAAATCTGAATGAATCATTTTGTTTATTAAAATACTGATGGAATGGAATGAGTTGTAAGATAACTCCTTACAATTTAGTTGTGTGCGTTGAGTAAAATTTCTATGTATCTTAGCTGGAAATGAAATTTAATTATGGGAATATGTTAGGAGATACATCTAAGTTAAATGAAATATCATCTCAGTTCTATTCTAGAAATCCCTACCAAATATATGAATCATATGCATCTAGATGTTCAGTTGTTCAAGTAAACTTTAGACTGTGAAAACGCTAAAGGAAATTCTGAAAAATAAACCTGAGATTTAAATATATATGTATAGACATATCTCTGTAGGATATATAAGAAGAAACGTATTAGGTAGTGGAAATACCAAACAACGCAAGTGCC
>SNQJ01S0205811.1:0-15892 GCA_010110895.2 Picea sitchensis | reverse complement strand
ATAGTTTGCTTATTTAAGAACTCAACATATTATTTGTGAGAATTGAATTTAGATTGAAAAAACACTTCTCAACACAAATGGTTCTGGCTAAACCCAATTAACTATATAATTTTTTTATCAACTATGAATATAATTTTCCAACTCAAATATGAAATAGTTATCTTTTCTCTTCTTAGTTATTTTTTCTCTTCTTAAATATATTATATAATATAAGAGATTTCTAACTATTGTATCCAATTTTTAAACATCATTGCGTTTACCTTCTCTGGCTTTGATCTAAATCTTTGCTTGATTTGCTTCCACTTTAATTAAGTGTTGAGAGGATTGGTTACTAGACTCCTCTTTGTCGAGCTTTCGACATTCTTCCTGTTCTTTCTCTGGCTCCTTTCATTCCTTTGGTTTCGGGATGATCTGTTAAAATGCTTTCTCATGAGAATTGGTATGCCCGTGAAAGGTAGTAATTATTTTCTTAAGGGCGACCAACAATAAGGTTGTACTTCTGAAACGTCATGAAATTCCATCTTGATAAATCTTAACTTCTTGTCATCAATGGATTTTTACTTATATGACTTTTGCAAATGCATGCCAAAGTCGAGATGTATAGGATGTTTAACTTCTTGTAATCAATGAGTTTTTACTTATATGAGACTTGCAAATGCATGCCAAATTCTAGATCTATAGGGTGTATATCTTCTCTACATTAAGTGAGGTAAGAATATAAGAAGCTCAAACCACATAAATGTTATACCAAAATACCTTCATTGATACTAATATGTTCATAGCATCATTGTCTTGAATACTTTCATGGTCATCTTATTCATGGTCAAAATACCTTCATTGATACTAATATGTTCATAGCATCATTGTCTTGAATACTTTCATGGTCATCTTATTCATGGTCATCTTGTGAGACTTAGATGAAGTTATAAATATAGAAAGAAAAACAATGTACATCGATGTAATCTACCTGACCACCACCTTGAATTGATCTTATATATATATGGTGAAAAGCCCACTCCTATAATAGATTTCACATATAGGGTGAAAAGCCCACTCCTATAATAGATCTCACATAACTAACAATCTTGATTGTGTAACTACCAACATAACAATTTGTTAATTATTCATTTTACAATTATTGATGTCACTTCCCTTAATGGAGAAATGAATTTTCTACAATTCCTAGCTTGTATCTACCTATTACAAATTTATCCTTTCCCAAAGGGTTAGAGAATATATCCGCCACAATATCATTTATATTACAGTACATCAAATAAATTTCTATTCATTGAATATTTTCTTTCACAAAGTGATCATGAGTTTCAATGTGCTTTGATCTTGCATGATAAATTGGATTGTTGGGAAATTTTATTAATGTTTGATTATCAAATTTGATAGATGTAGGTTCTCCTTTCCTTTCTCCCATGTTTTAAAGAATATTCCTTGATGAAATTGCTTCATGGGTATCACTAGACAATGCTTTATACTTGGTTTTTCTTGAGGACAAGGGAACAATTGGTTGCTTCTTGCTTCTCTAAGACACAATTCTAGATTGTATACTAAACACATATCCAGTGGTGGATTTTCTATCATCTGGATCTCCTGCCCAATCATAATATAAATAACTTTTCAACTCAACATTCAAATGATTAGTATATTCAATGCCAAAATCTACAATCTCTTTTAAGTATCGAAGGACTCTCTTAGCTACTTTCAAGTGACTGTCATGTAGTTTAGCCATGAATTGACTAAGTATGCTAACTGAATATGCAATATCAAGTCTTGTTCTGGTTAAATAGTTTAGACTTCCCACCAATTGTCTATTAAAAGTATTGTTTACTTATTTTGTAGCATAATCATAGAAAGTCTTAACATTATGTTCTAATGGAGTAGACATTGGACTATATTCACTCATAATGAACCTTCTGATTGGTTCCTTTACATACTTACTTTGATTGATGAAAGCCTTACCATACCCTCTACAAACCTCAATTTCTAAAAATAATGGATCTAATTAATATCATGTGACTCGGAGGCTTCCTCTGGCAGAGAATGAAGCTTGAATAAAACTTGTCTTTGTCTCCTGCCTTTGCCGACTACTTCCTTTTGTGATCTCGGCATGAACCCAAAAAACCTTCTATGTGAACCCAAGAAAAATCCCAGCATGAACCTTCGAACATCCCAATGCCCAAAATTGCCCTTAGCGGCCACCTGCCTAGCGGGACTTACTACAGATGCTATTCAGGACCTAAGTGAACTTCCGGTAATCCCCTCAATGAAATTTCGCAAAGCCTTCCAGTGAACTCCAGACAATCGCAATAGTAGGCAAACAGATAGAGCATAATACAGAGAAAAGATAATAGACAATTTTCAGAGATACTATGCGGAAGCTTATTTATATTAAAAGAGCCAGAATGGCATAGATATAGAGACTTTGAGCACAGATTGCTCTTTCTCTCAACAGATAGACACATAGACTGAAACTAAATGCTTCTGCTAGGTTCATGCTGGCCGAGCCAGAATCACGCAGGCTTATCAAAGCAACCTATCAAAAAGACCCAAAGCTCGAAGAGGGGGAGCTTAGAAGACTCAGACTAACAGAATCAAATCGACTCCAAAAACTGACTCCCTTCAAATGAACCTCTCACCTCCTTAAATACAAATTTTTGGAGAAGAGAATCATTCTCATGAAAATAATAGACAAGACACTTTACTATTTGCTTAGAATCAAATCTACTTTTAAGATTTGGCGAAGAGAACATGCAAGAACCTTCTGACCAAATTTCAAATCTACTTTCCATGTATTAAGGAATCTTAGAAATGCGGGTCAAACCACGCCAAAAGCTAGAGAAGTGCTCTAGGTTTCTAAGATACTCTTATTTGAAACATTACAAAGTGGAGATTTATGACGGAAATCCAAAAAAACCGACTGACACCACTGTTAGCCAGTAAGACATGAAAGAACTGGCACCACTGTCGGCCAGTAAGATATCAAAGTGGATGGGTTCCACCATTTTATTCCACCGGTTGATCATGAAAGTGATTGAAACGATATGGGTCCCAATGTTGAGTATAGACCTCCCTATACATCATTAGATCTTCATTGTTGTCTTCCTCTTGTTGGAGAACATACTTTGTTCGGATAACCCAAGAATGCTTCTCATTTATGAGGTTTGTCATATACCCAATGCTTGAGATCTGATTAAGCCGATGAACATTATCTGAAAGATTTAAATGATGAAACAGTTGTTCAACATTCAATACATCTGGATGTATTGCACTTGGGTTTAACCCAAATTTTTTCCACCAAGTCTCAAGCCAGGCTGGTTCAGGGTTGGTATTTGATCTGAAGTGACTAGAAAGCTTTATCATGCAATAAAAATATTTATACCTGTCACTCCATAAGCATATATGATCCCACATGGCTTGATACTGATGGTAATTTATTTGATGAAAAAACTGAGAAGGATCTTGCTGGGGCCAAGACTGCAATGCTCTCATTCGATTTATCATAAAATAAGAATGATCTGGAGTCTCTCGCCATTGTTGAGAATTTTGACAGAACCACCTTCTGAATGTAGATCTTAGTCTGGTGATATCTCCCATTTCTATTAGTTTTTCTCGAGCAACAAGAGTAGAAGCTTGATGGATTCTACCTATAAGATGTTGAGGAGGTATTACATGAATGATTGTGTTAGAATAGAATCTAGGTAGACCGAATTCAATTCCTTCATACCATCTTAACTCCCAATGAGGAGCCCAGTTTTGAGAATAAGTTTCCCAGTCAAGATTGTCATCAACCTGTTCTATCAGTGGCTTGTTGTTTAGATCATCCCATGTATTGATAATGACCAGGCTCTTAGGTTGGCTTGAACAAAACACAATATTTGACTGCGGCTTTGAAATGAAGGCAAATATCTTTTTAACAGGTGGATAGCCTTTTGTTATGCTTGGAATCGTGATGGAATAGGCTGGGTGGCCTTGAGTTGTCCTGGTGGATCCATGAGGTTTAACAACAGCAAAAAAATGAGTTCCCAAAATACAGTCTACATGCAGATCTGCGAAGAGAAACTTCATTCCTAAAGCATACTAATCAAACCATAAAACACCTTTCGGAACTTCAAAATCAAAATCTGTAGAAACATTCCCTAGTCCAATGGAAGAATAATTGCTAGGGAGCCAATATTTACAAGGGATCAATTTTTTGTTGAGGAGATTCATATCTTTCACTATGGATAGATCTGTATCTTTTCGAGATATTCAAAATATAGAAGAACTTAATACTTCTGGATCTTTCCATTCAGTTGAAGAGTCAACATTCTGTGTCATGATTCATTACATGCCCACTATAGAATCATTATATCCCCGACTCCAAGACATATATAAAGGAATGAGACCACCAGGGACACCAAGATATGGTTTAGGATATATTGAACAATGGTACCAAGTCATCCTAGACTTTCGTTTTAACAATCCTTTGCCTCCATCCCTCCAAAGGCCTTCTATTGAAGAAATCCATAAATAATATTCTATTATGATGGGATGTTCCAAGAATACCATTGAAGAAGAATGGATCAAGAAAATGCTAAATTGGGATCTTTTCACCCATCTTGAATCTACTGAGTTCAACCTTTCTACTTCCGACCAAGAAAAATCTTGTTTGTCCCAAGAATGGCAAAAATACATTTCAGAAAATAATCTTTGGATTCCCTTTTATGAATGGAAAAGAAAATCCCAAAATCCTACAGTCCAAATGATGGAAGGAGGAAAAGAAGGGTCTGCCCGCCATGAATGGAAAAAACTGGAAGGAAAAACTATCGAATCCACAACAACCTTTCTGCCTTTTAAATGCATCATTCTTGAAGACAGTAATAGACAGGTCAAAGCTATACCCCTAATGTTAGATGATGAATCCACCCAACTCTCGGGGGTAGAAAAAGGAGTCCAGTCCATATCAGAACAAGTAAATTGGACTAATACTGCTCTTAGAGGTATGGCCACACATACATCTTTGACCAATGATTATGCTAGAAAAGGGCATATTAGAGACCTGCAAGTCTCTACAAATACAATAGCCCAATCCGTAAACCAAATAAATGACAAAGTTGCAAACATCTATGACCGTGTTGGAAAAACACATAACATAGTGATACAAAAAACTGAGGATTCTGCAAAAAATCATGAAGAACTGATGGAAGGACTAGGAGAAGCCTTCTTAGTCATCGGGAAAACTTTGTTAGAGATCAAGCAAAAAGACACTAATCCCAACAAACTAATTCCCCAATATTTTATTCTCCCTCACTCTCCGATTTCTATTATTTCCCCTGTATATAAGCCCGAAGAAAAGTCTAGCGAAAAGAAATTCCCAATCCATTTTCCAAAAGAAGAACCAAATTCTTCTTCTTCTTCCAAAAACCCCAATCTATCTCTGGTTTCTATCCAAAGACCTTCATATGAAAATATCCCACACCATATGAATAGGCCGTCTGCACCTAATCTTCTAGGAAAAGGAAAGATGCCTGAATCCCAATCATTTGCAGAAGGTTGATTCCCTAAATGGAACATAGATGGTCTGTCAGTAGGGAAAATACAACAACTATTGGACATAATGTATGTCTTCTATAAAATCATGTGTATGAAAGGAAAAAGTGAGACAGAAGCATGCAAATCTTTGATCCAGTGCTTCATAGGGATGTTAAGAAAATGGTGGGAAGTCGTCTCCTCACCTATTAGGATAACAAAAATGGAAGCAAAGGTACTAAGAGATGAACAAGGAGATGTTGTCTATCATCTCAATGGAACTCCTCAGAACAATATGATAGGAGCCCTCACCACACTAATTCAGGAACATTGTTGTGGTACTGAAGAAGAATTGGTTGACAAGCACAAAATGATATTAATGAATATCAAATGAAGAAAAATGTCAGAATATGAGGAATTCCACAAAGAATGGTCTCAAAGAATATTTGAGGTAAAAGACAGTCAAAATATTTTATGGAAACAAGTATACCTTGCAGCAATCCCTAGCAAGTTTGTAGAATATCTCAAAATGCAAGAGGTTTTCAAATTACCTTATGAGATGTATACTTGGGGAGAAATTTATTCTCTTATCACTAAAGCCCTAATTGGACTATGCATAAATATGAAATTTCATAAGTCTATCCAAAAATTGTCCCACCTGCCTGATAGCAAATCCATTTGTGAGAAATATGGCCTATACCTCACAGATCCCACCAGAAGAAAGAAAGAGAAATTTAGGGCATTCAAAGAACAAAAACCTCCAAACCGAGGAAGATATAGACAAAAAACTCACTATTATGAGCCTAAGGACATTAAGCTGAAAACACATTCCAGCCAAGCAAGACAACAAGTTCATTGTTGGCTTTGCAGAAAAACTGGACACATAACAAGTTCTTGTCCAGAAGGGAAAAATTCGAGAATATCCAAAGGGAAAATCTCGAAACAAAGGGTCAAAGAAGCACAATTGAAGGCCAGTATAGAAACAACACAACAACTAGCACACAGGGTTCACTGCAACAGATGTGGAGCAAATGACCACTTAACAAATAAATGCCCACATCATCCTTTTGTCAAAAGAGAAGAAGTCCATCTACTTCATGAAGGATGTTGTTTTGAATCCACAGAGACTTCAGACTTTGAATTTATCTCATTTGATGAAGAAATTCTTCTAAATCATCAGTGTAAGTGTAATAATTCGAATTTTTGTTCTTGCGAAGATTGTTCTGAATCAGATTTTGTATCCAACCCCCGAAGGCACAGAGAAAAAATAAATATCTTCATGTACCATAGCACTAGAGATCAAGATTCCCAAATGATAGCTCAAATAAAGGCTTTTCCAGAAGGGGATATGAAAAAATATTTACTTGAATCCTTTTTGAAAACTATGACAGCAGGACAGAAGCAAAGAAATCCAGAATCTTCCCACAAAGCAGGGATTAAGTCATTGTTTCTAGAGGCTTCATTTGAAAGAAATACCAGGTCTTTCATTAAGCATAACAAGGAAACCAAGTTGCAGCATCCTTCACTCACAGACTTGGCAAAAGAGGTATTTTATCTAAAGAAGGAAGTTGTTGAACTCAAGCTAAAGATGAAGCAATATGAAGAGGTTTCTGAAGATTCATATAAAGTTGATTCATGGGAAAGGCAAGAAATAAAAGCCTTAAAATACCAGGTGGAATCTCTTCCTCCACCACTAGAAGATGTACCAATTGGACCAGAAAGACATCCCCATGACTCAACCCATTTGCAAGGACTAAATGCTATGAAAATCTTGCCTATCCAATTTCAAAAGTATCATGTCAAGATAAATCTAGAGATAAACACAAAAATGTTTTATTTAAATGCTTTGCTTGATACTGGATCAGATATGAATCTCCTCAACAAAAATTTGATCCCTTGTAAATATTGGCTCCCTAGCAATTATTCTGCCATTGGACTAGGGAATGTTTGTACAAATTTTGATTTTGAAGTTCCCAAAGATGTTTTATGGTTTGACCAATATGCTTTAGGAATGAAGTTTCTCTTGGAAAATATGCCTGTAGACTGTATTTTGGGAACTCATTTTATTGTTGTTGTTGAACCTCATGGATCTGCCAGGACAACTCAAGGCCACCCAGCCTATTCCATCACGATTCCAAGCATAAAAAAAGGTTATCCACCTGTTGAAAAGATACTTGCCTTCATTTCAAAGCCATAGTCAAATATAGTGTTTTGTTCAAGCCAACCTAAGAGTCTGGTCATTATCAATACATGAGATGATCTAAACAACAGGCCAGTGACAGAACAGGTTGATGACAATCTTGACTGGGAAACTTATTCTCAAAACTGGGCTCCTCATTGAGAGTTAATATGGTCTGAAGGAATTGAATTCGGTCTGCCTGGATTCTCTTCTAACACAAGCATTCATGTAATACCTCCTCGACATCTTATAAGCAGAATGCATCAAGCTTCTACTCTTGTTGCTCGAGAAAAACTAATAGAAATGGGAGATATCCCCAAACTAAGATCTAGATTCAGAAGGTGGTTCTGTCAAAATTCTCAACAATGGAGAGAGACTACAGATCATTCTTAGTTTATGATAAATCGAATGAGAGCATTGCAGTCTTGGCCCCAGCAAGATCCTTCTCATCTTTTTCATCAAATAAATTACCATCAGTATCAAGCCATGTGGGATCATATATGCTTATGGAGTGACAGGTATAAATATTATTATTGCATGATAAAGTTTTCTAGTCACTTCATATCAAATACCAACCCTGAACCAGCCTGGCTTGAGACTTGGTGGCAAAAATTTGGGTTAAACCCAAGTACAATACATCCAAATGTATTGAATGTTGAACAAATGTTTCATCATTTAAATCTTTCAGATAATGTTCATTGGCTTAATCAGATCTCAAGCATTGGGTATATGACAAACTTCATAAATGAGAAGCATCCTTGGGTTATTCGAACAAAGTATGTTCTCGAACAAGAAGAAGACAAAAATGAAGATCCAATGATGTACAGGGAGGTCTATACTCAGCACTGGGACCCATATTGTTTCAATCACTTTCATGATCAACCGGTGGAATAAAATGGTGGAACCCATCCACTTTCATGTCTTACTGGCCGACAGTGGTTCCAATTCTTTCATGTCTTACTAGACGACAGTGGTGCCAGTTCTTTCATGTCTTACTGGCCGACAGTGGTGTCAGTCGATTTTCGTGGATTTCCTTCACAAATCTCCACTTTGTAATGTTTCAAATAAGAGTATCTTAGAAACCTAGAGCACTTTTCTAGCTTTTGGCATGGTTTGACCCGCATTTCTAAGATTCCTTAATACGTGGAAAGTAGATTTGAAATTTGGTCAGAAGGTTCTTGCATGTTCTCTCTGCCAAATCTTTAAAGTAGATTTGATTCTAAGCAAATAGTAAAGTGTCTTGTCTAGTCTTTTCATGAGAATGATTCTCTTCTCCAAAAATTTGTATATAATGAGGTGAGAGGTTCATTTGAAGGGAGTCAGTTTTTGGTGTCGATTTGAGTCTTTAAGTCCGAGTCTTCTAAGCTCCCTCTCTTCGAGCTTTGGGTCTTTCTGATAGGTTTCTTTGATAAGCCTACGTGATTCTGGCTCGGCCAACACGAACCTAAAGTGGCAGAAGCATTTAGTTTCAATCTGTGTGTATGTTTGTTAAGAGAAAAAGCAATCTATGCTCAAAGTTTGTATATCTATACCATTCTGGCTCTTTTAATATAAATCAGCTTCCGCATATTATCTCTGAAAATTGTCTATTATCTTGTCTCTGTATTATGCTCTATCTGTTTGCCAAATTCCTATGATAACTACCTTATGATCTCATCAATCAATTTTGTAGCACTTCTTGTTATGATTATTTCATCAACATACCATGAAATCAAAACAACATTCATATTTCCATCTTTCTTTATGTAAATATTTGGATCACTTTTACTTTTGATGAAACCTTGCTGGAAAAAGAATGCGTCGATTTTCGCATACCATGACATGGGAGCATGTTTCAGACCATATAGTTCTTTCTTTAACCTGCATAAAAGATGTTCTTGTCCCTTGTTTACAAAACCTTATGGTTGAACAAGATGCACTTATTTTTTTTATTCACCATTCAAAAATGATGACTTAACATCCAACTCATGTAATTTCCAACTGTACTCAATAGCTAATTCAATCATTAATCTATTTGTATTCATTTTAACTATAGGAGAAAACATGTCACCATAATATTTTCTTTCTTTATGTGAATAGCATTTTGCAAACAGTCTAGCTTTAAACTTGTCTATACTGCCATCAACATTCAACTTAGATTTGAACAACCATTTTGAACTGATAGAAATCTTATTTTTAGGCAATTTTGTAAGTTCCCAAGTTTCATTTTTCATTATAGAATCATATTTCTCTTTCATAGCATTTTTCCATTCCTTATGATTTTTTTCTTTCTCAAAATTCAAAGGTTCTTCTACACTCATAAAATGAGTCATCATAACATAATATTTATATTTGATAGGTGTCTAAATTTTCCTTGTTGATCTTCATATTGCCTAACTATTATGTGGATTTTTTCCACTCTTACAAGGTGTACCTTGGTTGCTTGTAGTTTAAATGCTATTTTGGTCTTCAACATCATCATGTTGATCTTCAATTTCTTCTACTTTTTCACTTTCAATGCTTTATTTAGGAAGTTTCCGTACATCTTGATCATCTTCTTTTTGAACGTCTACTTGCAAAAAAATTATGAGTAGTAGGATCGTACATTTTGTATGCTTTATGGTCAACACAACAACTAATGAAAACACATTTGATCAAATTTGCATCAAGCTTCCTTCTATCTTCCTTTAGAATGTTGGAAAATTCTTTACTCCCAAAAATTCTAAAATGTTTAACAATTGGTTTATAACCATAGAATGCTTCACAAGGAGTTCCATGCTCTAAAACTTTTGGTTGGACTTTTATTTCTTAGATACATAGTAGTACTTATTACTTCATCCAAAAAAACACTAGGAATATTCTTACCTTTAATCATGCTTCGAGCACATTCAACCAAGGTTCTATTTTTCCTTTCAACCACACCATTCTACTAAGGAAACTCATTTCTATGTTTTTTGCTAGTACACAGCCATTACATTTAGTCTATTCATTCTTAAAAACTGGAAGACCCTCCATTATCTCTTTCTTTTGAATTTTAAAACCATATCTTTAAAATTTAGATAATCGTACCTTAAGTGCCATAGTTCCTTGTAGACATAGTTGTTGATGAAAATGCTTGATGATCATCAATAGTAACATCAATTTTGTATCTAGGCCTCGCACTATGATTCCTTCTGCTATATATTTACATAGTGATCATGTATATCCTTCACAAGACAACCTTTCTTAACAAATTCAACTTTTAATCCTGGATTTGTAATCGTTGAAACTAAGATTAATTTTTTTTTTAATAATTGGCATATACATTGCATTCTTGATTTGTTTCACTTGGCCACTTGTCAAATTCACACATACATCACCATAACCTTTTACTTCATGAAATCTATCATTACCTTAGATAGTTTTTAGCACCATTAGTTTTATCATGATAAGTTTCAAATCAATTTCTATGACATGCCATTTGAATAGAATCACTTGAATCAATGAACCATGCATTACAATCATATGTTTCTACTCACAAAGCTAAATCTGAAATAAATAACTTGATATTTTTGAGATCATCACTTTCTATTGTTTCTCTATCAACAATATTTCCTACATGTTTTCTATATTTGGACTCACAAATTTTTTTTTTCCTACAACCCTTAGCATAATTTCCTAACTTACCACAATAATAACATCAATTATTCTTCTTTACACTTGTATCTATCCTTGGTGATTCCCTTCCTTGATGCAATTTTACATTAGAATTGCCTCCAACATTCCTTTCCCGTGGATTTTCTTTGTATGGATTTTTAGCTTTGGCCATCAACATGAAATATGAACTCTAAAATATGTTGTTAAGAGCCTTCCTCCATTCCTCTTCTTGTAATAGGATACCTATCAAATCATGAAATGAAGGTTCTTTCTCTCTTGTTGCAAGAGTGGTGATAAATATATGATATTCATCTAACATATAATTCAACGTAACAATAATCAAATAAGTGCTTGATAACTTCTCACCAATATCACTTAATTTATTCTTCAGTGTTTTAATTCTAGATAGAGAAGACGGTTTCATTAAAAGTAAGAGTGATCCAAATCTTTACATAAACAAAGATAGAAATTAGAATGTTGCTTTGTTTTCATTGTTTTTTTATTATTTAATGATAACATGAAGTGCTACAAAATTGATTGATGGTATAAAAAAGTAGTTATCAAAGGAATTTGAAATGAAGGATATTGATCACATGCATTAAAAATTTAAGCATCGAGGTTTGGAGGGAAGATGGTAAAACTTTGATCACTCAAAGTAAGTATACAAAGTATACAAAGGAACTAATTAGAAAATTCATTTTTTTGGATCTTAGCAACTTTATACCAAACGATTGATAAAGTGGAATTAGCAACACCATCTTAGCAACACCATAACGATTTTATTTATAAAAGAAAAAATTAGCAACTTTGTACCATCATTTTTTGGATCAATTTTAATGAGGTGGAATTTTTTTTATGCAAGTGAGGTAATTAAGTCTAGGTGGTAATTTTAAATGTGATGTCAAACTTTTATCACATAAACATAGTATCGCTAAATGTAGCGATTTAGTTTAGCTTGTCGTTGTACAATGGATTGATAAAGTATGATTTGTATTTAGAAAGATTTGTTTTTCTAGTACTTAGCTAAAAACGCTAAATATAGATTGTACTTCTAATGTACAACATAAAATATAGATTGTACTTCTAATGTACAACATAACTGAAACAAATAACATAGTGTACTTCATTCCAAAAAAAGGTAACGATTCAGACCGGCCAAATTTAGCATGCTCCATGACACCAAAGCATAAAATAAATATATATAATCGAAGGCTTGTCCTCATTTGGAAAAACTGCATTTTAAGTATTTCAAAGGCTTACATCACAGCACTTGGATGCATATTGGTAGCCCCGCTAGACGCCGGATTGGCCCTGTCACATGTCTTTTAATAATGAGTTAATAAGGACAAACACAAAATTTTCGGGAGAGATTCTTTTCTTCCCTCGTGGTTCACCTTTAAAAACATATTAATATATAATTAAATTTGTTAACGACAATGTTTTCAACCTTAGATCCAAATCCATTAATAAGATGAATTAAAAAACCTTTTTAAGGAAAATTAAAGAAAATATTTGCACATTTATTTACTTCTTTAAAATTAAATAGTATAATCACATAATTAAAAATGGTTGATATATATTGATATATGTTATTTATCATCTATCAAAATTTATGGTGATGATCGAAGTATATTAACAACTTTTCTTTATGTGGCGTATATCAACAACTTTTATTTATGTGGTTGTGTGAGTCGACATGTGTGGAGTATTAGTAGATTTGTGAATTAAAATATCAATATCATTAAGAACGAAATATCTATGATATCTTAGTATGGTTGACCACGGTTCACTATGTTAGAGTATAGTTTGTCAGGATTGACTATGATTGATCATGTTTGGTTATGTTTGACCATTGTTGACTTTGTTCAGCCATGGTTGATTATGTATGTCTATGTTTAACTATGACAGACTTTGGTAAACAATGATCTATTGTGGTTAATTTGGTTGAACCTGGTTGACTATTTTAAATTATTATTCCCCATGGTTGAATTTTGTTGATCATGTTTGATCATGGTTGACTATGGTTGACCGTGGGTGACCATTTTGACTATGAATAACCATGCTTACTGTGGTTGACTATGGATGACATGGTTGACCATCGTTGTCTATGGTTGAACATGGTGGACTGTGGTTGAATTTGGTTGACCATGGTTGATTATGATTGACTATGTCAAACTATTATTTGTCATGGTTGAATTTGGTTGACCATGTTTAACTATGTTTGACCAAGGGTGACCATGTTTGATTATGGTTGACCATGATTGACTATGGTTGACCATATTTGATTATGGTTGACTATGGTTGACCATGGTCGTTGATGGTTACCATGGTTGACTATGTTAAACAATTATTGGCGACGGTTAAATTTATTTGACCACATTTGTCTATGGTTGACAATGGGTGACCATGTTGAGTATGGATAATCATTTTGACTATGGATGATATGGTTGACCATGTTTTACTATGGTTATCTTTGGTTGAGCATGGTTGTCTATCATTTAACATGGTGGACCACAACTCGCCATCATAAACTTTGGTTAATAGTGGTTGGCTTTGGTTTACTATGGTTGACTATAGTCGACATATGGTTGAATTTGTTTTATGTTTGATTTACTATGTTCGACCTAGGTTTATGTTTCATTTACTATGGTTGAGCTTGGATAAAGTTCATTTACTATGGGTCCTCTATTGTTGAATTTCATTTACTATGGTTGACCACACCTTAAAAATGTTTCACTATCATTGAACATGGTTGACATATGATGGGTATGATTAACTTTGGTTGACCATGGTTAGCCATGGTTTACTATGGTTGACCATGTTGATTACGTTTAAACATGGTTTAATATGGTAATTTTTCATTGTGATGTTCATCATGTTTGACTTATGTCAAGTTGCTACGTTCCTCAATGGTTGGGTTGAAATGTGATGTCCATTAAGGGTTCTATCACATTATGACATTCCTCAAGTGGTTATGTTGGATTGTGATGTTCCTCAATGATTACGTCATATTGTGATGTTCAAATTCATTGTGTCGTGTCAAATTGCTTATTCCCTTAATGGTTGCATCACATTAAAATGTTCATTAAGGGTTATTTTTCCTTGCGACATTCATTAAGGTTTATGTTTCAATGCGATGTCCTTGAATGGTCATGATGGATCATGATATTCATCTTGGTTGGCATATATGGAATTACCATGTTCCTCAACGGTTATGCCACATTATGGCATTTGTCAAGGGTTATGTCACATTTGTGATGTTCCTTAATGGTTATGTCACATTCATAGATTCATCTTGTTAAATTTATGTCGAAGGGTGGGTGCAAGCTAATGACAATCTCTCATGACGCATTAGTGACAATGAAAACATGGAAAAAAAACAATATGTTAACTTGGAAGGATGATTTGAAGTACTTTCACAATCAATTTGAATATGGTGTAAAAAGACGAAATATATGAAATTGAATTCTAGCTTTTCGAATATATAATTTTTATTCAGAGAATTTGTGTATGAGTATGTGAAATTTGAGTTTTTATAATGGCAATATGCTATTTTTCATGAAAAATATATTGCATATGTTTCCATTAGTGTGGGTGTTGAGTACCTAAATGACAACCAAAGAAAACGATGTTTAACTATAACTAGCATGGTAATCCATACTTAACCATGGTCAACCATAATCAACCATATTTAAACATGATCAACTATGGTCAACCATAATTAACCACGCCTAAAGAAATTCAACCAAATGAAATGCACCATAACAATTTGATAAAAGTCAACCAAGATGTATGTCATAATGTGACATAACCATTGAGGAATGTTGTAATCTAGCATAACCCTTAGGGAATGTTACAATGGGACATATGACATAACCATTGAGAAACATACCAAGTCAACATAAGATAGCCAACATGAACATTGCAATAGATATATCGATCTTATCAACCTCTCAATGTCACAATGTGACATAATATTGAAGTCAACCTATCAATTTCATAATGTGATATAATATTGTGATCATACATAATGTTTCAATGTCACATTTTGTTGAATTCAAGCTATTAAGGTTGCAATGTAACATTATTTTGAATTCAACCTCTTAAAGTTATAATTTAACTTAAAATCCAAGTTAAACTCTTAATATCACAATCTAACATTATTTTGAACTCAAACTCTTAATGTTATAATTTGGCATAAAATTCAACTCAACCTGTTAATTTCATCACATGGCATAATATCGAATTCAACCATAATGTCACATGTGACATAATATTGAAGTAAATATCTTCATGTTCCAATGTGATTGAATATTGAAGTCGGCATCTTCAACCATTTTCAACTACATTCAAACATGGCCAACCATAATAGACCATCATCACCCTTGATCAACCATACTCAACCATCGTTAAATCACATTTACATGGTCTACTATAGTTAAGAATAATCAACTATTATTAGTCATATTCAAGTTTCAACCATATCTAACCACACCCGACAAATGTCAACCATATCCAACATGGTCATCCATAGTCAACCATGGTTGTAATGGTGAACCATAGTCAAGGAAAATTAAC
>SNQJ01S0205810.1:23539-35776 GCA_010110895.2 Picea sitchensis | reverse complement strand
CTGAACAATTCAGCTCAAGTTCTTCTATGGCCATGAGCATGAAGTCATCTTCTTGGTTTTCATGGGAAGATTCACTATCTGAGTTTTCTGTAGAATCATCATTATTTACACACAGAATTTTCTTTTTCTTCTTATACTTATTTTCGTTATTATATTTCTTCCTTGGAACTCTTTCTTCATCAGCTGAGTTTTGTTCTTTCCCTTTATGAGGACATTTGGTAGAAAAATGCCCCACCTTACCACAGTGGAAACACTTAAAAGGTAGCTTTTCGTTGTACTTTCCTGATCCAGTTTTTAACCTTCTTACAAATTTTGCCTCGATTTCATCCATATCAGACTCAGTACTCTTTTTTGCTTTGAATGAGGCTTCCCTAGATGAGTTTTGATCTGTGCTGATACTCATTTCATAAGCGGTTAAAGTTCCTAGCAACTGGTCAAGAGATAATGTCTTGAGTTCACTCATCTCCTCTATTGCAGAGACTTTAGGATTGAATCTTTCAGGAAGAGATCTCAAGATTTTCTTTACCAGAAGTGAGTCATCAATTGTTTCTCCTAAACCCCTCATAGCATTCACCATTTCATCAACGCTCAAGAAAAACTTACTTATGTTTTCATCCTCATTCATTCTCAACTGTTCAAATCTTAGCGATCTACGACCTATGAGTTTGTAGCTGGCATCTTTAACTTTCTCATTTCCCTCGCATAGCTACTTGCTTGGTTTTACATTTCTTTAGCGGTTGTAGATTCATTACTTTCCTGAAGTGCGATTAAATGGACTAGCTTTGAGGATAGCGTTCATAGCTTTTGCATTAAATGTGAACTCTAGTTTTTAGTCTTTTGGAAACGAAATACGATTGGTTTTGTATATCTGTTTCTACTACTTCCCAAACATGCCTCCAGGGGGCGTGGTATGTTCTCATTCTTACCTTCAGAAAGGCAAAATTTGTGCCATTAAATATGGGTGCCTTCTTGGTTGAACCATCATGACTAGTCATGATTTCAACTGCAGGATCTTCCTTGCTAGGAACCACAGCAAGTACCTGTTGTTACAATTATGAAATGGCGAGAGGGGGGATCGGTTATTGTAAATTATTAACAATTTCTCTCAATTTTATCTTGGAATCATTAATCTTAATGGCAGCAAGTCTTTACTTGTGAAAACCCGGTGTTATAAACATAAAGCATATAGCATAAAGGAGGCGACAATCACACATTCATTCACAGAGTATAGGACAGTTTTTCAGAGAGCCAACCCGGAAAAACCTTTCGTCTTCTTAAGATGTTCACCAAGCTTCAACTTCGTTACATCTCATCTTTTATGAGCGCCAACTCATATAGGCTACAACCGTTTACCCGGCACCAAGCGGTGAGGCACCAACTCCACGGACTCCTAGCACCCAGCATGGGTGGAAGCACCCGACCTTTTACTTGACACCAGGCGGATAGAGCACCAGCCGGATTCTACAAGCACCACTTGCGATTGAAGAGACATGCGTCCGCCACCCTACCACCCTAATTTATCAAAATAAATATTGCTTAAATCAATTCACATTCGGATATGGCTTGCATACCCATTAAATTTGATGCGCTGCGCATTTCTTTATTGTTCACGATGCGATTTGCTTTCTGCCCTTCTTTGTTCCTCGCGACCCATTGTCGGCATCTTCTCGTCGCGATAGATTCACCTCCTCTTCTCCATCCATAGGCTCCTCTTTCTCATCAGCGGCAACCACCCATCTACGTTCCGGTATATAGATTCACCACATGCGGAGGGTTTTCCATCGTTTCTCCAACTCCAACTTCTGGAGTTTTCGCTCTTTCCTTCTTTCTTACGCTTTTGCGTACTATCATTCTCCTTGATTTTGGTGACTCTTTGCATGCCTCACTCTATGCATGCCATCAGCCTGTATTGTGTTCCTCTGTCTTAACCGATCCTAATTTTAGACTAAAAGTCTTCTACTTTTCTCAACTCCAATGCGGTTTTCACTTTTTCTTTATTTGTTCTTACGCTTTTCCCATGCCGGTACGTTCTCCGCGATTTTAAATCTTTTCTGCCTCTACACGCCACCTCATGTAGCGGCGTGTTCAATGATGCGTGTTCAACGATGCGTGTTCCGACATTAGGTGTTCCAGCTTAGGTGTTCCGGCGGTCGTGTTCGGCGATGCGTGTTCCGACTTCCGCGTTTGGCGCTGAACTTTCTTTTTGTGTTGCGACATCGTGTTAAACTTCCAGCGATGCGTGTTTGACAACTCGTTCGGCATTTGTGATTCAACATTTGTGTTTGAGCCGTTTCCGCTTTTGTGTTCGCGACATCGTGTTACGTATTTGTGTTCGCGGTGATGTTTCAGCATCGTGTTCACATTTGTGTTTGTGTTCCAGCATCTGTTCACATTTGTGTTTCGACTACGTTTCCTTTTGTGTTCGCGACATGCGACCCGTGTATTTGTGTTGCGGCGTGTTTCAACATCTGTTCTTTGTGTTTGTGTTAGGCATCGTGTTAGCATTTGTGTTTGATATTTAAACATCGTTCTTCATAAAACAATCGATTGCCATCAATGACAAGCCTTGATCATCACCGTCATTCTTAAACGTAGCCATCAACCAACAAATAGAATTATTTAAATAATAAAATTTAATGGAGAAATTAGAATTGGGTTAACCCTTAAATAAAGAAAGTGGGGCCAAGTGACCTAGAAGATGTTTTTAAGGAAGCTACTTGGCAGTATAAATAAGAGGTAAGGCTCTCTCATTTTAATCCACGGCAGGAATATTGAATATATATGCGAGGGTAACCAAAGGATCTCTAAATGAAATTTGAGGAAGGTGAAGAAAGAGGCCGAGCTGCGGGAAGGATGGTCTTTTGATGGTGCTTTCCTAAGGTATGTTATTTATAGGTCATCTCGTTTTGCTATAATGTTTTTAATATAATGCTTCAGAATGAAATTTCTATTCCATTGATAAAGACTACACCCAATTATCTATGGTAAACAATTCCTTTTGTGGATCATTGTATTTTGAGGTTATGCTCCCATGGAAAATAGGGTTTGTGTCCTAGTCATGAGAGCTATATAAAACAATCATTTCAATTAAAAATGTCATAACTTCTTTATAGCAGATCAAAATTCTATGAGAAAAAAATGTTGGTTAGGGTATAGGTTGTAGTATTTTTTTTAGCAGTTTTAGATCAATTCAATGAATATTTTTCGCGGGCCAGGCTCTACAAGGTGCGGCTTTCTAGAATAAGCTGGAATTCAACAAGGTATACCATTTTTCTATAACACCTTTTTTGAGAGGTTCTAAGTAGTTCCACCAGGAGGAATTGCATAACAAACATTGAATAACATTGTATCTTCGGATCTTTTATTCATTATGGAACAAACGGAACATGATTATTTCAAGTTGGGGTTGTTGACTAATCCAAAACTAGTCATGGTTGAGACAAAGCGAGTTGATGAGTTAGCACATACATGAGGTGTATGATTGATAAATATTTTGGTACATATTGATGAGTCATTGTTTATGATTATTTGACACATGATTGGTATGCTTGGTACATGGTTGGATGCACTTGTTTATGGTACAAGTTGATCTATGGATTGTTTGACCGCAGTTGGTGCATGGTTGATGCACTGTTTATGTTGAATGATTGATATATGTTGAGGATTTTTCCTTATCTCAATTGGTCTTGAGAATGTAATTTGAGTCTTGCATATATATCTATTGCTCTCTATTGAAGTTGTACTTTATTCAGTTTTTGTTGAAAAACCCACGGATTGAAGTCCATAATAAAAGAAAAGATTGTACATACATCTTGTGTTCTTTGTGTTCCTTGTGGAGATGATTTGTTGATAGGTATGCTAGCGATATATAACGATGTATTGCATCTAGCGATTAATGAAAACAATGAGTAATGAAAATGTTGAATGTTAACTAAGGAGGATTTTTTTGTGTCCGCGAAGGAAGTTTTGGGAAAATATCCCCACACTCATTCACCCCATCCCCCTCTAAGTGTGGTGGGGGTGTTCCAGCGGTGAATCCCTTTAGTTCTTTAACAAACATAACACAACTAGTTAATCAATCCAACACATCCCTCCTTGTGACTACCATAATCCTCTCATCTATTGACAAATTTATATCAATGATAATTAAAATTATTTCAAAAATATATTATCCATATATCCAAAACTAATTAATGTTGTCAAAATTTGAGTCAAGTATTCTCAACAATCAATAAATAAAACACTTAAAACCAATATTTTCCACTCTAAGAGGCAATATTTCCCTTATTCTTTGCTATGACCTTTTGATCTCTTCTGAATTTTCCTTAGAACATTGTGGATCCTTTAGGGCTAATCTCATTGATCACATGGGAGAAATCTCTCAAATGCATGTGTGGAAAAAATCCCTCCTTGTGACTCCCATAATCACTCTCATCTATTGACAATTTATATCAATGATAATTGAAATTATTTCCAAAAATATATTATCCATATATCCAAAAACTAGTGTGTTGTCCAAAATTTCAGAAGTCAACTGTTCTCAACAATCAATAAATAAAAACACTTAAAACCAATATTTTCCACTCTCGGAGGCAATATTTCCCTTGTTGCTGCTATGACCCTTTGATCTCTTTGAATTTTCCTTAGGCTGTGTGGATCCTTTAGGCCTAATCTCATTGATCACATGAGAGAAATCATCTCTCAAATGCATGTGGGAGGACATGGATTTGGAATAATCATTTGAGGGTGAAGAGGGGATAACAACAAATTTTTATTTGTCAGGGACATGGTGGGCCTAGGTTTTTAAACTTTTTCTTGCATGGGAATATTGTACTGGTGAGTGGACAGGGGCAACTTGGACAATTTCATTAATAGGTGGAGGAGAAGGTAAAGACAAGTTAGGCCATCCACGATGTTGGGAGACTATCGGGTGGACAATCTCTTGCCATCCATCATTTTCAGGGACTTTAGGTTGTAGTGAGACATGAGGGAACATTGAGATACCAAGGACATGTGGGGCTTGGAAGGTAGGCCTTTCTATTATAGGTTGGACCACTCCTTTCCCAATCCATTTAAAAAATACAGCTTGAAATAGTTGGCCCAATTCTTGCGAGTCTGCATCAAAATGTATAGAGAACCTTGGCCTTCTAGGGCCCTTGTTCCAATTTCCTCTTCCTCTATTAACCCGACCATGGCTACCTATGCTGAAAAATCTCATTCCTGTATGCATTATTTATTAGCAAATAGTTTCTTCAACAACCATACATGACATCTCTTTTAAATATGAAACAAAGTTTGGCTCAACAACACATCAGACTCATGCAATCCTATCCATACAAATCATTTAATACTTGTAAATGAGCAGGGGGTGAATAAGGGTTCTTGGATCTGTGAGGGATTTTATTGAGAAAAAAGTGTTAAAATGAGGGAGATAGATCATTATTACTGCTCACAAATCATCAAATAATCAACTGTATCATAAAACAAAATAATACATCACTGTGATTCAACCCTATGTGATCCTTTAATTGTCATAATACACAATTTACCTTAAATACAATTAAAGTTTAAGAACAGGGAGTGGAAGGTGAATATGGGAAGGCGAGGGGATTTTTAATATGCAAAAAGTGAAATAATGGTAGGGAAAAGAGCAAATATTGTTTGTAAAACCAATTAAGTAATCCATAAAAACACCTTTGTTTTCAATACAAATGATTCCAACACCAATTAAACAATTAATGTGTGTCAAAACTTGTTCGTTGTTCCACATCCAATTTATTTAAAATTCTCAACTAACACAATGTATAATCATATTCAGAATCACTATGCCTTTCAACCTTCTTGTTAAGATAATTCTTATTTCTTTTCATTTCCTTCCCTTTTTTATTTAAAACAAAATCAAAAGGAACACACAGTCACATTGCCTCATCTTTGTCCAACATATATTTCTATAAAATATCAACCACTACCCATAATTCACAATTGCCCAAATCAAACATAGACATATGTATTTTCCCAAGTTGAACAACCTTTTTAAAACTTGTTTGATTTCATTGTAATATTAACCAATAAAACATGCAATGAAACCATAATACAAAACCCGAGCTTAATTTTATAAAACAATGCACGATGTCTCCATAACCCATACACCATAAACAATGAAGTCATAGTCATCATTTTCCCCAACTTGCAATGATCCTAATCAAGACTATTAAAACACATAGAAACCACCAACTAACAATTGACACCACGTTGTAGGAACACAACGACCAATGCATAATGAAAAGAGGCAACCCTCTAACTGTACATTACCATTTACTCCCAATAAAGTAATTTAATCAAAAAATGAGCTAGGTTATTGATACAACTATCACAGCAAAAGGAGGCAACCCTTTTATTGTGTCTCAATTCTCATCCCCATTCACAACCTTCAACTCGATCAAATAGAGACGAGACAATACTCAAAGCAACTGTCACAACCACTCAACCATTTTTTTACAATCAACAAGATACCCGACAAGAGCATGAATAGTTAGGGTTATCAAAAAAGTGCTCTGTAACAATGAACACAAGAAGTAATAAAGATTTCATAGTCATCAAAGAAAAAAGAGATTGGATATCGAACATCTCAACCATAGGAAGATACCCTTCGAAAAAAGCATGGTGGAACCACATGCTTTTATAACTCTCATTTTGTGTAATAGTGTGATAGTTCAACATTGGGTATGGTAGGCAATGATGCAGAGGAACAACAATTGCTCACTGGATAGTAACAAATACCAAGGACACATAGGCATAACCCTCACACCTTTCTCAAGGCCGAACCAATTTATAACAATTTTAGTGGAAATGAAGACTCGAGGTATCATCAACAACCATAAAGCATATATCTTGGCATAATGGCCATCCCTTAACAAACTTTGCCGATGCCAATAACACAAAAATAAGCCCATGACCATGTGTATAACCCACGACCATGGATCTAGATGAAACACAGTGACCAAACGGTGGTTCAACAACATATATAGAAACCCCATAATAACCCAAATACAACTGGACATAGTTACCATAACTGTAAGGAAGCGACCAACAAGGCTAAACAGAGTGAAACTCTCCAATAAAATACCCATAACTACTTAAAACAACATAGATCCATCACATTTTTCACCACACAGAACAACCAATGAAATCATAACGTCAACAAACCAATTATTTTATTTGCAAAATGAATAACCACAAAATAATTACAGACAGAAGAACCACGCGTTTACATAGTTTCCAATCTCAGGAAAACACAAACGAACACATTACCGAGCCATCGTTTGTTTCATACACAGAGACAAATTCATGGATGGGTGAAAATAACCATACCTATAACCAATGGATTTAAAAGGGTGATTTAGTCGAGTAGTTCCTTCTAGGTTTGAATCTCAAATCTTAACCATATCAAAACCAAATGAAACAATAACCATGCTAGGGTGACGGCCTGATGGGAGAATTATGGAGTGGCATTCATTTACTACATGTCGCTTCCATCTTCCACTTCATTCAATTTTGTAGTACACAATAGCCAGCCAAAGAACCATACCATTAACCATGCCATTAATCCCATACATGGAAACTTGCGACATATTTCTTGCCAATTGTGCCACCCAAAATCCATATTAACCATTTCCAAAAACCATACCATACCATAAATCAAATTCACCTAATATAACTCAATATAATTTTCATAGCCACTAACCATTGCTAGTTAGGACTGGCACTAATTCCTTGTCATTTCATTTGAACATAACCTCTTAACATAGTATAGTATAGTTCTTTTCCTTGATTTTTTTCCATAAGTCTCTTTCCATTTCTTTTGTTTCATGTTGTTACTAACATGTGTATTACGCAGGTGTAACTAGGTGATGAATCATGGTGACTGTTGTTCCAGAGTCTGTACCTAAGGCTTAGAAAGTACAATGTCTAGGCATCCGAAAGTGAGTGAATAGTAAGAAAGAGGAGAGCATTAACCTTCGGGAAAGGAAGCTAAGGTTGATTTCCAGGCTATCTATATCATGCTTCCAACTGTTCTAGGATGTTTATGTCTCGTTCAATTGTGGTCCATGAATGTTCAAGTTCTACCTGGGTGGTGGTTGTTTTAAGTACAATATCGAAGAGATTTAAAGAAACATGGGTTTGGTCTGATAAGTCGGGTTCAATATTAGGTTGTGTTACAATGGGGACAGTCATAGAGGAACAAAAAAATTTAAAAGAGATATGAAAGTTTTTATTCTGTATCAATTTGATCTTATAAAAGAGAACTTTGAAATCAATATTAAGGATAAAATGCAAACCAAAGGCCTTTTTCCATAACTGTGTTATATTTTAAATAAATGGTGTGTGAGATAAGAGAAAAACATTAAGTTGTCTATAAAGTAAGGCTCCTATCAAGGGAGAATCTCACCCAGTAAATAAAGGAAGAAAATAAGATAAGAAGGAATTTGACGAAGCATAAAATATAACAATCCAAAGGGTTCATAGGTCTTGTACCTGCTAATAACTGATACAGAGGAAAAACTGTAAATGATATAGATTATTAAAAATTGATCACCATAGTAGAAGTTTTACTAAATTGCAATGAAAAATTCATCAAACATATATAAGAGAAATGAAATTAAATACGAAATTACAGAGAAAACAAACTCATAACACAGTCTTGACGGAATAAGGAGTCTCCAGATTGCTTTGTATTAATTATCAAAAAGGAGATAGTCTTTATTACAATTAACCAAAAAGGTCCAGCCTCTTTTCTTTCTTCAAAATGTATATTTATACAAATTTCTATATGTTGGAATCTCAATTGTTCTAGAGGTTTTCGGTTACAACAAAGGATTTTAAACGTTTCAATTCTTTGTCTCTGTCCTCATTTGGTACCAGAAACCTATCTCTTTGCATGCTCTGTGCAAATGACACACTTCTCCACCAGTTGGGATATCAACTTAGAAGGTTCTGCTTGATTATTACCCTCAAAAGTGTAACAATCCTTCACCAATTGTGGCAACCTCCCTTCCACATGTTGGTCTTTGGCGCTGATAGAACATAATTGTACACTAGGTTTAATTAGCCATTTAACTATTTGGACTATGTCCGTCTGGGTTACTTGTGATATGTCAGCCAATTCTCTTTCTTTGTTTTCCTTGATCTTGATCAGATGCTTGGCTGTGTTGATTTGGCCCAGCATTTCAGTGTTTCTTTCATCATCATAACCCAACCAACTCCCATCTAGAAAACCGAAGGTTTCTTCACAAGATTTTCTTACCTCTTTAGCTTGTTGTCTACCTTCAGATATGTTACGCTCCCATTATTTCAACAAGATGTTACCTTAGGTATGCTCTGAGATAGAAAACCTGGAACTACTGCCTGTTTGCCTTCTCGTCGTGGCTATAATAGCCTCCTAGAAAGAAACCCGGGCCACCCCAACATCTTTTTCTCTAAGAGTGAGGTTTTTCGATACTCTATCAATGAGTTGGCAATTGTTTTGAATCATTTCCACCTTATCAAGTAGACCTTGTTGAGATACCGACACTCTTTTTATGATTTCTATAGCTTGGGATTGAAATATCCCAATATCGATTACCTATCTTTTGGCGATGTCTAATTTTTCTTGTATATTATCTATCAATTCTCCTTGCTGGCCTATCTGTATGTGACTTGTCTGATCCATCAACTATGTCTATTCGAGATCAGCTTTGAGCCACTTGATTTCCTTTTGATCAGCTACTCTAGCTTGTTCTAAACCCGTATTTGCCTGATCTTTGGCAGTGACCTCCGCTGTAGCTAGTTTAGCCTCTAATGTTTTGATCAAACGATTTTTTCGTTTTAGCTGATCCTTTAGGGTCCCGACTGAAAATTGGTTGGCTATAGTGAAAGCCCCTAATGTTCCTTCTATTTGAGTTGAAAATTCCTCCTTTTTCATAGCTCTCCCATCAGTTAAAATTTTAAATTTCTTTGATACTATACCTGAATCTTGGTAAAGATCTTGTTTCACGAAAGCCTTTCTCTTCTTATCGAAGAAGAATTCATTCGGAGGTAGCTCTTCCACTGTTATGGGCATTAATTCTTCACCAAAAACCCATCCTGCATCTGGGACCCCCTTCGTGGACTGTAAGGGTGTAACAGAATCGATGGGATTGCCAACCTGCTTAGATGATTTCCCTAGAGTAACAACCGAGGTTGGATCAATTAGAGGGTTGGAAGTCTCGGCTTCCTGTTTTAGTCCCTCGGTTTTCTCTTTCTTGTCCTGGTGTTCTTCTTTCCCGGGTGTTGAATCTTTGGAGCCTTCGGGTTCCATTTGATGCACCTCTACGGTCATTGGATTCTCACCCCATAATACTGGGCAAAGGCAACTCCACCGATGTTCTTGAAATTTGAAAACATCCACCTCTCTTCGGATGACAAGGCTTGTATCCGAGCCAAAACCTCGGCATAATATCTCGCACCTCAGAAAATGTCATCATGGGGTGAATTCTCGTGCTCAAATAGTTTAAGGCCACAACTAGCCAAGTGATTACTCATGACCCTGTGTGGGTCGTGTTTCTTGAATTCAATGTGTACCAATTTAATATCTTCTAAGGCTTTTGCCTTAACCTTTGCATGCTCAAAATCTAATAAAGAATAAGTATTTAAATGAATGGGGAAAGGTGGCCATACCTTCTTTGAAAATTCTTTAAGCTCTTTGCTTATTCCACCGATCATGGTTTGCCTAGCGATTTCGCGACAAGCCAACCTATCAGGTATAAATAATGGTAGAGCATGCGAAAGGACAAAATCACCGAAAACCCCGATGCATGAAAATGCTTCCTCCACGTACCAGTCGGCCACACTGCTCAAATTGGCCACGATTCTATCTGAGATCCTAGGTAGTAGATTACTGAAGATGGTGACATGCATCTGTACCATTACCCAATTGAAAATTTCATATATGAAATATGAGGCTTTATCCTCCCAAAGATTTGAATGGTAGACATGGATAGGCTCAACATCCGATGAAGCCCAGCTCCAACTCATTAAGGGAAAAGGCCTCATGAAACACACAGTGTCCATGATGTATGCGGGCATAAAAAATGAATCGGCCTTCCTGCTCGCCCTCTGTGTTCGATATTCTGTAATCCGACTGGTTAGACTATCTGACAATAGTTTGGCCCAGTTTAAGGAACAACCTTCCGTGATAGTATGCATCAAAGGCACCCATGGGAGGAAAAAATGTGTGGTGTCTTCCGTCCCATACAATCTACAGGTCATCATTGCTATGTATTTGAACTATGGTTCCAAAGAAGATATGGAATAAACTCCATTACTATCTGCCCTGAACTTCGCAGGGTGTGAGACCCAATCCTTGATCAAATTAGATAATCTTTTGTCGTATTACTCGCATTCCTTTTGTTTAAAATCTGCCAGAAATTCGACATTGTAAGTGAAGTTTGAAGTGGATGACAACTTGTACATCGTGTGTAAGATTTCTGGTCTAAAGGTCCCAATAGTGACCCTTTTCTCACTGATGATGGTTATGGTCGGGATATCTACATGATCTAGCGCCCATCGGATCATGTCATAGTAAGGAAGAAGACATGGCCTGGCTGCTACTTTATGCATCTTTTCTTGGACGACGATCTTGTATTTGTTGGTCATGCCATCCTTCTTGTTCTCACTGGAATCATCTGAACAGTTCACCAAATCGGATTGCAGAACCTCAGAGATGTATGACCAGGTTCGTACAGAATCAACGCTTCATGGTGAAGTATCATAAACATTATCAGAGCCTTGTCCTCAAATCTCAGCACTTGCCTTGGACGCTTTTTGTGGGGCCATGACAGAGGATTGTGACTTAGCTCTCCTGTAATAAAAATGTGTATACATACAGAAATCAACTTGCTGAGAAAACTTCTCTGCGCAAAATAGAAATGAGCTTTATGAACAGAACAAAAAGAAAAAGATCTATATCTTTGACCATTTAAACCCTCAATGTCCTTATGAACAGAATGGTCAAATCATTTTTAGAGATGGATTTAGCAATAAAAACCATATCATTACTTGTCTCTTCACCTCATTTCCAATTAATGCCATAAATTTCGACGGTTTGTGACACAAGTTGGTGCAAGGAAAATTTAAATTTACCTTGTAGACTGTGCATATCATTACTTGTATTAAACACTGATTATGCTGGCTTAGCTTCTTTAATCAGGATTTCTTAAA
>SNQJ01S0205810.1:7097-23529 GCA_010110895.2 Picea sitchensis | reverse complement strand
ATACACCATCTAAAAAGGAGAGGTGCCGATGGATTTTTTCGTGCCTATCTGATTTGCCTGTAATGTGTATTTTAAATGTACATGCCAAGATCTTTTGTTCTTGTTCAACACTTTCTTAATTATATTGATAAGACTCTTGTTCGAAGACTTGTCCAGTCTATTTCCTTGGGGATAATATGTCATGGAATGGGTGAGCACGATATTGTATTTTTGGCAAAAACTGATCATAGCCATAGATTTAAAAGCCTAGGCGTTATCTGTGACTATCTTTCGGGGGAAACCGAATCTGGATAAAATGTTTTCATCCATGAAATATATTACCACCAAATCTGTTGTCCTTTTGGTTGGAATAGCCTCTACCCATTTAGTGAGGAAATCTGTGGCGGTTAGGATCCATTTGTGTTGAGCGCTGGAAAGGGGGTTAATTTTTCCTATAAAATCCAGTCCCCACTGTTGAAAAGGAGCCTTTGTTTTGACCGGGACTAAAGGTAGCACTGGGAGTTTATGCTTGCCCGCAAAAAAAATGGTAAGGGTTGCAAGCCCTGACTTTGGCATTGACATCTGAGAAGAGTTTAGGCCAATAATACCCTGCCCTCAAGATTTTATAAGATGTCTCTCTCCGAGCGTGATGCCCCCTGCACACTCCTTCGTGGAATTTTCTTATGAACTTCTCTGTTTCAGATTCAACCAAACAAACTAATAGGAAGCCAAGTGGGTCCTTCCAATACAATTGACTCTCAGATATATAGTATTTGACCACATGTAGTTTTAGTGTTCTGTCTTTGGATGGAGATAATTCACTCAAGCACTTCAAAGTCAGTAGGTAGGATACTATGTTTCTGTACCAATAAGAGGATGTAAACTTCTCTTCGATTTTGATTTCACTTGTTTTCTCATAGAGCTCGTTCATATCCTCATCTTCTTCACATCCCTGTATGCTATTTATACCAAGGGCTCTGAAATTTGATTCAGCTAAGAGTTTAGCCAAACCTTGACCCTTTATTAGTTTCGTCGGCTTTATCTCCAGATTGAATTCTTGAATTTTAGCGAGCTACTGACCCCTTTTTCCATCACTGTCAGGATGAACTAAAATGTCTTTTACACAGCTAGTAGGTACATACACAATTATCTTGGAATGAAATACATAAGTTCTGAAAGCCTTTAATGCCTTTACCATAGCATATGCTTGTTTTTCCATTATATCATATTTCAGTTCCGCGTCTCTGAGACTTTTGCTGAAAAAAGCTATCGATTGTTCGAAACCTTCCTCATTTTTCTGGAGGAGCACTACGACAATTGTATGCTCGAAGGAGAACGAGAAAATGAGAAAATACTTTAGATAGTCAGGTCTTTCTAGTACATGTGCCTCTCTTATAACCTTCTTGATACGTGCAAATGATTCTTTGGCCTCTTCTATCCATTTCACTTCGCTATTTTTCTTTAACATGCCTGTGATCAATTTCACAATTTTAGCAAAGTTTGGGATAAACCTCAAAAAATTTATCTTTCCTAAGAACGAATGAATTTCCTTTAAATTTCTAGGAATATTTATTGTGTCTATAGCTTGAACCTTGCTAGGATCAATTTTAATTCTGTCTCAGGACACAATATGGCCCAGGAGTTTACCTTCTCGCATGGCGAAGTGAGACTTTTTGGGGTTTAAAGATAGACCAAACTTGCGGCATTTTTCAAAATTCTGTTTGAGATGTATTAAATGATCTTCGTCTGACTTAGAAAAAATGGTTAGATCATCCAGATAGATAACCACAAACTTATCTCTTTCACCGACGAAAGCGATATCAATATCACGTTGGAAGGTGGCACTTGCATTCATTAGACCGAAAGGCATTTTATGATACATGAATGTACCCCAGGGTGTAGTGAAGGCTGTTTTTTCTTCATCTTTTTCATTTACGACAATTTAATTGTACCCAGAGAAACTGTCGATCATCGACATCTTATTTTCCCCAACTACCTTTTCTAAAATGTGATCCATTTTAGGTAGAGGGTAGTTTTCTTTGAGGGAAGATTTATTTAGATTTCTGAAATCAACAGACAATCTAATCTCCCCACTCTTTTTTCTAACAGGGACCAGGTTTGCTACCCAATCGGAGTATCTCAGTGGTACTATTATTTTCGTGTCTAAAATATTTTTAACTTCCCTTTCGACTACAAGTAATAATATAGGGTTGATTTTTCTAAGTTTTTTCCTAAAGGGTTTGACACCAGGCTTCAAAGGTATCTTGTGTTCGATCACAGTAGTGTCATAGGTTCTAAGATCTTCGTAAGACCAAGCAAAAATGTCATTATAACGTGCGAGAAAATATTTATACTTGTATTTTACCTCAGGAGGAAGGTACTTTGATATTTTCACCATCCTAGGCTCCTCTTTCGTCCCTTCATCACAATATTCAACCTCTTCTAGTTGGGGTTGCAGAGTGGATTTTAAGGGCATGTCATTTTGATCGAAAAGTCTCTCCAAGGGCATTAGTCCCTTTGGAATCTGATTAATTTTTAAAACCAACATGCGATGGTTAGCGATTTTTTCTCGAAACTCCTGAGGGTCTTCTCCTTCTTGCATGATCCATATGTGATCATTTTGATTCTCTTTATAAATGTGAGTTTCAGAGAAGTCGCCCACTGCTTCAAGGAAATTCCTGATCTATTCGTCATCCTTGAAAACATGCCAGTGTTGTATGTTGTTTTGGATGGATGGTCTGTGCCTTACCTCTATGTGGTATTTTAATTTAAAAGTTGTAGGAAGAGCGAATGTTGAGGCTTCTTTGGCTAACGAATTGGCCTGCAAATTTTCGGTGTGTGGGATGAAGTGGATATTTAGAGATGAGAAGAAATTTTCTATTATATCCCAAGCACCATTTCTGTATGATCTCAATCTCGGGTGCTTGGCCTGATATTGTCGATTCATTTGTTTGACTATCAACTCTGCGTCTCCATATACTTCCAGGTTTTTTATGTTCAACTTCCTGGCAGCTTCCAATCCTAATACTAAGGCTTCATACTCACATACATTGTTGGTGTAGTCCATATCCCACTGAAGCCTGTAAGAGAAAGGGACAACAAATTTATTTTCGGGTGCCACAAAAAGTACCCCTGCACCTGCTCCTTCACATGATAGGGCACCGTCAAAAAACTTTTTCCAGATCCTAGTGCTATGCATATTTTCGGACTCTTTTTCATCTATGTAATTTTCTTCTATGTAGCTATCTATACCATCATCAAAAGACAAAACACAATTTCCTAGATCTTGATCAACAATGTAAACAAGAAAATTGTTAGGATTCTAAGGATCGCTTACTGTATAGGCTAACCTCATTTCCTTGTATAACCGAGTAAGTTACCCACCAAATACAGGAATTGTGGCATAATTCATGTCCAGTTGGAGGGACCCCCCAATTTTGTCTCCCCACTACCTTGATAGAAGTAAGCCATACTTTGGGGGGATATCAGCAATAACTACATCCATCAGGACACTTTTGACTGGGACCTGTGCAAGGGTGACTACTAAATCTTTTATCATACTCATGCACTTAATTCTTCTCGAATTGAAAGAGTAGAGATCTCCATAAGGCATGGTGATCTTGAGGCCTAGTCTATCCATAATAGTTTTGGGCATCACATTATGTGAAGCTCCATAATCTAGCATGTAGTTATGCAGCAGTTGATCATGCACATTTAGGGTGATATAGAAAGGAGAGAAGGTGTCTTTGGCACCCTCAAAATGTGGACCAAAAGTGATATAGGGATTATCGTCTTCCAAAATTATCATGTCCGATTGAATTTCTTGATCTGAACAAACTATCACTTTGGTTATCTGCTTTCGATATGTAGGATTTTTTGCTAATTCAACCTGAGGGATCGGTATTTTGACCCTATTTATATCATTTTCAAAACTAAAACCACCACTACCTTTGTCTGTTTCTCTGGTTGAAACCTCGTGTTCTTTCTTCTCCAACTTATTTGTCTGGGTTGATTTATTACTCATGAGTTTATTTACCGGCGTGAATGTCACGACTGTCTTGATTTCCCTTGTTTGGGTCTCAACCTCCTTCGGTTTGGGATCTAACAAGTCTACCCATTTCATTTTGTTATTAGGTGTATCTATCTCTTTCGAGGTGGGCTCGTATGATTCACCTATGGGGAGAATTTTCTTAGGTTGAAAAGTCAACGCAGGTTTTCTTTTAGACCTCAACTTATACCTCAGTTGTACCTCAGCCTTCATAGAATCAGTCATTTCTTGACGTACAATGAAATCAATGTTATTTATATCATCATCTTCATTTGATTGTTGCGGTGTGTTTAAAGACTTCTCGTAATCTTGTTTAGTTACATAAGGCTAAGTGCAGTCATCACCCAAAATTTTCACATCTTCTTCCAAACCCTCGAAATCTTCCCAGTCATTTCCTCCTATAAAATTTTCATTTTTTAAAGGGGATTCAATTTTCTAGTCTTCATTTTTAATCTGCCTTTGTTGATTTTTAGGGTTGGGGTTTCTTCTGAATTCTCTTTTAACAAAAGGATCAACCTTGGATTGATCTATCTCCATTCTGTAAATCTTATTCGACAACTCCTTAATTATCCTAGCCATTTCATCCATTTTGTCATCTGTGGATCTATTAGACCCTGAGGATCTCACTTGTTCCCTAAAACGTCTGGTTTCTCAGTTTCTCGTTTCTACCTTAGCTTTCAAATTTCTAGAGGCCATCATGTTAGACTCGATTTCCACAGCATCATCCTGCATTCAAGTTAAGGTAGCCCCTTTCCTTTCTCTTAAGAGAAGGGAAAAATCGGGTTCAAAATCTCCTACAAAGGTTACTTTGGCTGCAGGTTGGGATGGTTTAACTTCGGATGGGATTTTATTATACAGCTTGTTAAATCTTTGAATAAATTCCATAATTGTTTCCGAATTCTTTTTCTTTAAAGATCCAAACTTAGTCAAATAATATAAGTGGTCTTTCCTTTCCCCCCATTGTCTAAGGAAGGAGTCTTCTAGGGCATCGTAGGATAATATCGATCCTGTGGGTAGGCTTCAAAACTAGGTTTGTACCTGTCATTTGAAAGTTTGAACAAACAACCTCGAATACACGTCTTCGTGCTTGAGACCTAGGATATCCATGAACTAATCAAAGAAGTTTATATGTTCGGCTGCGGTCAAGTCTCCTTCCCCTGTAAGTTTTGGTAAGTTTTTTATATAATTTTCAAGAAGGTCATGAAGAGGGACAAGTAGGACCAAAGGTGCATATCTCACAGCCACTTTAGCGAAAAATTTGGGAGGCGGGGGAGGCCCTTGGCCTCCCATTCCTCCTCCTGGGCCCCCAACACCTCCGAAAGCCCCTCCTCCTCCTCCTCCACCAGATGCCATCGGTACTACTGGATAGGGAAATGTGTATTATATAGAGGGTTCTGGAACACTAAAAGTGAATCTTTAGCTTATTCATAAGACAAGAAAACCAAAGACGGGTGGTAAGGGATACGAGGACTTAGCTCTTCGGACTTGCAAGAAATGTAATCAGGGGAAACCATGGGCATAGAATCTGAGTGTATGGTATACTCTTCGAGACTCGACGAGGTTGTGAAATATAAAAGAAGAGTCAGTGAGATATCAACCGCTGATAAATTCACTGTGGGGTTTTTACCTTTGTGTACAATAGAGGTTTTCAGATGGATTTCACTTTTAACCTCAAAGACAGCTATAAATGAATTGATGGTTTCGGGAGGGGAACTGTGTGAATTTGAAGGTTCAAAAGAACTCTTGGTCTTGGGTTGTGGGTACTTAAGTTGATAGACTGCAGTAGTTGGCTTAAGGGAACCTCTAGTTTTCAGTATTTTTTCAGGATTGGAAACATGCATGGTCTGTTTTCTCTCTGTGTTTTGTCTGGTATTCCTTTGACAGGATGCCAGCTTATTTAAACGTGGATTTTTCAAGTGAAATATAAGAAATTCCTTTAGAGGGTGTTCACTCTTCGTTCACTATCAAAGGGTGAAACTTGCAAGAATGTCCTTCTTCCCAGGGAAATGGTTTTGTAACTTCGTCCCCGACAACGATGCCAAAAATATGTTGTTCCAAAGTCTGTACCTAAGGCTTAGAAAGTACAGTGTCTAGGCATCCGAAAGTGAGTGAATAGTAATAAAGAGGAGAGCATCAACCTTCGGGAAATGAATCTAAGGCCGATTTCCAGGCTGTCGCTGTCGCGCTTCCAACTGTTCCTGGATATTTATGTCTCGTTCAATTGCGGCCCATGAACGTTCAAGTTCTACCCAGGTGGTGGTTGTTTTAAGTATAGTATCAAAGAGATTTAAAGCGATATGGGTTTGGTTCAATAAGTTGGGTTCAATATTAGGTTGTCTTACAATGGGGACAGTCATAGAGGAACAAAAACATTTAAAAGAGATCTGAAAGTTTTTATGTTGTATCAACTTGATCTTATAAAAGAGAACTTTGAAATCAATATTAAGGATAAAATCCAAACCAAAGGCCTTTTTCCATAACCGTGTTATATTTTAAATAAATGGTGTGTGAGATAAGAGAAAAACATTAAGTTGTCTATAAAGTAAGGCTCCTATCAAGGGAGAATCTCACCCAGTAAATAGAGGAAGAAAATAAGATAAGAAGGAATTTGATGAAGCATAAAATATAACAATCCAAAGGGTTCACAGGTCTTGTACCTACTAATAACTGATACAGAGGAAAAACTGTAAATGATATAGATTATTAAAAATTGATCACCACAATATATGTTTTACTAAATTGCAATGAAACATTCATCAAACATATATAAGCGAAATGAAATTAAATACAAAATTATAGAGAAAACAAACTAATAACACAGTCTTGACGAAATCAGGAGTCTCCGGATTGCTTTGTATTAATTATCAAAAAGAAGATAGTCTCTATTACAATTAACCAAAAAGGTCCAACCTCTTTTCTTTCTTCAAAATTTATATTTATACAAATTTCTATATGTTGGAATCTCAATCGTTCCAGAGGTTTTTGGTTACAACAAAGAAGTTTAAACATTTCAATTCTTTGTCTCTGTCCTCATTTGGTACCAGAAACCTGTCTCTTCGCATGCTCTGTGCAAATGACACACTTATCCACCAGCTGAGATATCAACTTAGAAGGTTCTGCTTGATTATTAGCTTCAAAAGTGTAACAATCCTTCACCAATTGTGGCAACCTCCCTTCCACCTATTGGTCTTTAGCGCTGATAGAACATAATTGTACACTCGGTTTAATTAGCCATTTATCTATTTGGACTATCTCCATTTTGGTTACTTGTGACATGTTAGCCAATTCTCTTTCTTCATTTTCCTTGATCTTGAGAAGATGCTTGGCTGTGTTGATCTGGCCTAGTATTTCAGTGTTGCTTTCAACATCGGAACCCAACCAACTCCCATCTAGAAAACCAAATTTTTCTTCACAAGATTTTATTACCTCTTTAGCTTGTTGTCTACCTTTAGATATGTTATGCTCCCATTCTTTCAACAAGATGTTACCTCGGGTCTACTCTGAGATAGAAAACCTAGAACTACTTCTTGTTTCCCTTCTCGTCGTGGCTATAATAGCCTCCTAGAAAGAAACCCGGGCCGCCCAAGCATCGTTTTCTATGAGAGTGAGGTTTTTCGATACTCTATCAATGAGTTGGTAGTTGTTTTGAATCATTTCCACCTTAGCAAGTAGTCCTTGTTGAGGTACCAACACTCTTTTTCTGATTTCTATAGCTTGGGATTGAAATATCCCGATATCGATTACTTGGATTTCAACGATGTCTAATTTGGCTTGTAGCTGCTCTATCAATTCCCCTTGCTAGCCTATCTGTATTTGAATTTTCTGAGTCATCAGCTGTGTTTGTTCGAGATCAGCTTTCATCCACTCGATTTCCTTTTCATCAGCTACTCTATCTTTTTCTAAACTTGTATTTGCCTAATCTTTGGCAGCGGCCTCTATTGTAGCTAGTTTAGCCTCTAATGTTTTGATCAAATGAGTTTTTCATTTCAGCTGATCCTTTAGGGTCCCGACTGAAAATTGGTTGGCTATAGCGAAAGCCCCTAATGTTCCTGCTATTTGAGTTGCAAATTCCTTATTTTTCATAGCTCTCCCATCAGTTAAAATTTTAGATTTCTTTGATATTGTACCTGAATCTTGGTAAAGCTCTTGTTTCATGACAACCTTTCTCTTCTTATCGAAGAAGAATTCCTTTTGAGGTATCTCTTCCACTGTTATGGGCATTAATTCTTCGCTGAAAACCCATCCTACATTTGGGAGCTCCTTCGTGGACTGTAAAGGTGTAACAAAAATGATGGGATTGCCAACCTTCTTAGATGATTTCCTTGGAGTAACAACCGAGGTTGGCTCGCTTGGAGGGTTGGAAGTCTCGGCTTCCTGTTTCGGGCCCCTAATTTTCTCTTTATTTCCCGGGTGTTGAATATTTGGAGACTTCGACTTCTGTTTGCTGCACCTCTATGGTCGTCGGATTCTCACCCCATAATACTGAGGGAAGGAAGCTCTGTCGATGTTATTGAAATTTGAAAACATCGGCCCTCGCTTCAGACGACAGGGCTTGTATCTGAGCCAAAACCTCGGCATAAGATCTTGCACCTCGAAAAATATCATCATGGGGTGAATTCTCGTGCTCAAATCTTTTAAGGCCATAAATAGCCAAGTGATTACTCACGACCCTGTGTGGGTCATGTTTCTTGAATTCAATGTGTACCAATTTAATATCTTTTAAGGTTGTTGCCTTGGCCTTTGCATGCCCGAAATCTAATAAAGAATAGGTATTTAAATGAATGGGTAAAGGTGGCCATACCTTCTTTGAAAATCCTTTAAACTCTTTTCTTATGCCATTGATCATGGTTTTCCTAGCGATTTCATGACAAGCCAGCCTATCAGGAATAAATAATGGTAAATCATGTAGAGGAACATAAGCACCAAAAACCTTGATGTATGAAAATTCTTCCTCCACATACCAGTCGACCACACTGCTCAAATTGGCCGCGATGCTATCTGAGATCCTGGGCGGTGGATTACCGAAGATGGTGACATGCATCAATACCATTACCCAATTGAAAATTTTGTATATGAAATCTAAGTCTTTGTCCTCCCAAAGATTTGAATGGTAGACATGGATAGGCTCAACATCCGATGGAGCCCATCTCTAGCTCATTAAGGGAAAAGGCGTCATGAAACACACRACGTCCATGATGTATGCGGACATAAAAAATGAAGCGGCCTTCCCACTCTCCCTCTRTGTCCGATATTCTGTAATCTGACTGGTTAGACTATCTGACAACAGTTTGGACCAGTCGAAGGAACAAACTTTCATGATGGTATGCATCAAAGGCACCCATGGAAGGAAAAAATGTGTGGTGTCTTCCCTCCCATACAATCTACAGGTCATCATTGCTATGTATTTGAACTATGGTTCCAAAGAAGATATGGAATAAACTTCATTACTATCTACCCTGAACTTCGCGGGGTGTGAGACCCAATCCTTGATCAAATCAGATAAGACTTTTCCATATTGCTTGCATTCCTTTTTTTTAAAAGCCACCAGAAATTTGGCATTGTACGTGAAGTTTSACGTGGATGACAACTTGTACATCGCATGTAAGATTTCTGGTCGAAAGGTCCCAACAGTGACCCTCTACTCACTAATGATGGTTCTGGTCATGATATCTACATGATCTAGCCCCCATTGGATCATGTCATAGTAAGGAAGAAGAYGTGGCCTGGCTACCACTTTATGCATCTTTGCTTGGACGACGATCTTGTATTTGGTGGTCAAGTCGTTCTTCTCATTGTCACTGGAATCATCTGAATAGTTCACCAAATCGGATGGTAGAACCTCGGAGATGTATGACCAGGTTCGTACAGAATCAACGCTTCATGGTGAAGTATCAGAAACATTATCAAAGCCTTGTCCTGAAATCTCATCACTTGCCTTGGATTCTTTTCATGGGGCCATGATAGAGGATTGTGACTTAGCTCTCCTATAATAAAAATGTGTATACATACAAAAATTAGCTTGCAGAGAAAAATTTTCTGTGCAAAATAGGAATGAGCTTTATGAACAGAACAGAAAGAAAAATATCTATGTCTTCGACCATTTAAAACCTCGACGTCCTTATGAAAAGAATAGTCAAATCATTTTTAGAAATAAATTTAGCAATAAAAACCATATCCTTACTTGTCACTTCACCTCATTTCCAATTAATGCCATAAATTTCGACAATTCATGACACAAGTTGGCGTGAGGAACATTTAAATTTACCTCATAGATTGTGCATATCATTACTTGTATTAAACACTGATTATGATGGCTTAGCTTCTTTAATCAGGATTTCTTAAACTTTAATCAACCTTTCGACGTTCTCCATATCGAGAGTTTTCACTCTAACCTTTTGAGCCCCTAAAACCCGAGATCGCAATGATGCGATCTAGTTAAGAGAAAACATAATCTAGATTAAGCGTTTGATTAAACATGTTTAGTTAAAATCACGACTTCGCGACTCGGGACTTCAAAGGTAAAGTTCCCGGGAGGAGCGTATGCCGATTCGTGAAATTTCGAGATCACGATGATGTGATCTAGTTAAGCCAGAAGGTAAACTAGGTTAAGTGTTTAATTAATTTATATTTAAGTAATATCACGACTTCACGATTTGGGACTTCGAAGGTAAATTTTTTGGGAGAAACGCATTCCGAGTTACGAAATCCCAACAGAATTTAACTATGGTTAAAAGATATTCATCCCTGACACTAACCTGGGTAACTTGCGTGAACATCTCGCGACTTTTCCTATCGAATTTGTGACGGTGAGATGTCTCGTGAACTTTACTCTTGGCGCTAACCTGGGTAAACTTTCAATATTACTTTGTGACTTCGTGCATCGGGGCTTAAAAACAATGTAACTTATAACTCCCGAAACGCGATATCCCGAGGTAAATACAAGTGAAAAAGATTGTTCATAGTTAAAAGGAAATGGTATTAGGAGTACAACGACCCTCGCCACTTTTCATATTGGGAATACTGAGATTTTCAAAGGGTAAAGGTCATGAAGTAAAAGACAACTTAAATGAACAACCTTTGATTGCAAGAATTACGCTTAAAACTACTCACAAAAAAAAAGGTAGATCTAATAGTGACAATATCAAATGTAACAACGATAAATATATGCCACTCATAACATAGGATTAGAGCTTAGAAGAATGGAAAATCACATAAAATGCATCATCCACCTACTATTATGTTAAAAAAAATCGAATACTATGACATCAACCATATAAGACCCTGTAAGAAGCATCAAACCAACATCATAAAATGTGTTATAAGACTATCTTTGAGCCTCCAATCTACAAAGGGATCCCACCTACTAGTATTATATCTTATTAGCATATTGTTTAAATAATAGGCTTTAGCAATACTTTGTGGGTGGAGTTCCTCGTTGCGATTTTTATCATCAACAAACTAACGACTCCACAGGGAAATATGTTTCCAATAGATTAAGAACTCATAATATATCATTTCATAGACCAAAAAAGAACATTATACCAAGAAGATATAACCCGAATGATTATGAAACATGGGGAAGTGAGCAGATTTAATGGAAAAATGAACGGGAATTTGGGAATAACTCATGAAAAATGTTAAGTATGAGGGGGTTTATCCCTGTATGCATAATCATTCAACCATAATTTGTTCTTGACTTCAAGGAGAGAAACATTATGGACTTTCTCTTTTAACTCTCAAATAGGTTAAGAAAGAGAAAGAAAAAGCGAGAAGTAACCAATTTCTTCATAAGACATTAGTGAAAGCAGATAACAAATTCAATAATGCTTTCAGGGGGAACATCGTAACAACTGTGTAGGCTTGATTGTTATTGACTAAAAATACCTTGCAGGAGTACCACTGTGGAAAAACTGATCCAACATCTTATTCTTGACCAAAATTAAACTTAAAAATATGAAAAGTAATAAAAGTCATGATAGAAATGGAACTGCAAATTTTAAGATAACATAAATAAAATGACAGAATTGAAAAAGAAGAAGGAAAACTATTAAATAAAAGAAAAAATTAAACTATTGTAAAAGCATAAATGAAAAGAAGTAGTGAAAATGAAAACAAAACTAGACTACTAATATACAAAAAATCCAAATAGTGTTAAAACTTTTTAAGTTGGTTCCACTTAATGTTTTAAGTGAGAACCGTTAGTGTTGTAGGATAACAATCATTCCTGTAAATATTTTAGAATGTAAGAATTTGTACCCAGAAAAAAAAAAAAAGCGATCTTGAAGTGACCTAGCCATATTTTTTGAAATTTTGAGTGTCGTCCCCTATTAGCATGAGTTGAATCCCACAGTAGTACCTTTTCATTGAATTTAAATTTGACAGTTTTGACATTCTTGCTTAAATACTTCTTAACAGTCTGTTGTCTCCTTTTTATATTATCCAAGGAAAACATCTTTTGCTCCTCTAAATATAGGAGTGCATTTGTCCTTTGTAAAACATCAGAATAAATTAATTCTTCGATATGTAGCATTAACCTTAAGGAAGAAAGTTCCATCTTAGTAGGTAGGATGGCTTCTTGACCATAAAAAATCTAGAAAGAGGTGCAACCAGTGCTTACCTTGGTGGTAGTTCGATCTTCCCAAAGGGAGTGAGTGAGGAGAGTGTGCCATTGATAAGGCTTATCTTCGATGAGCCTATTAGCACATAATCTTGTATGCGAGGTGTTTTCCTACAAACTCTCCCCTTCGGTGAAAAAGTGGCAAAGAGGGATAAAAACCCCACTTATCCTAAGTCAAGGGTGCATAAGCACTCTGGATTATGCAGCACGTAGATCTAGGTGGTCAGAATATGCGCACCAAGATCTTTGATCCAGATTCAATTCTAGACCCCCCCCCTCATTGTTATACCTTTAATGGGTGGGGGGCATAAAATATGGGTGGTTTTACAGTGTGGGCCCCTTTGCTATCATTTCACCTCATCCTTGTGTTTCCCCCCTCCTCTTGCCACCTGTCCACCAGTCACATCACTTGTTTCCCCCTTGTCTCGATAGGACACATTCACCTTCCATTCACCCTCGTGGCATGTCATTTTCCATTTCGGTCCCTCTTGTATTCCGACACCTGTCCCTCTCCCTATCACATCGTCCCATCATAGGAGACATGTTCCCCTTTGACAAATCACATCCCACCACCGTATCTCCATGGCCCCCACAATATCTACCATATTCATCCTATGGCTTCTCCTCGTCTCACTTCCACATCTAGTATGCCAAATCATCCCTATCTAGTCATCGCTCATCTGTCCCTTCCCGTCAGGTGCCCCCGTTATCATGTCTTCCTTCATGTCTTACCATGAAGTTGTTTAGCAGACTGAGGTGGCAGCATGAGAATCCTCCACATCCCAAAGGTGTAGAGTTGACTGGGGCCATTTTTTATCCCAAGGAATCAGTTATTGAAATGGTTGGTGGTGGGTGGACATCATTTCCACCATAAATGAAAAGTCCAGGAGAGGAATGTCATATTGTTAACTCATTACAGGCTCATTTTGGAACATGGTGGCATTTGACCAAAGTTCATGATGGCTCAGAGACTGCATGCACAATATATCAGTAAACATGCAGATGTAATGTATTTAATGCAGTAACTTGAAGTTGTTGTTGGGCTTTGCTGCAAGTATATGAAGGCATATTTTCCATTTGTGTATCTATCGATGGTTGAGCTATGCTCCCGAATTTTAAATATTTAATGAAATTTCTGGTTCTTTGTTTATGAGTTGTATCTAAGGCCTCCTGTTCAATTAAAGTCACCTTCTCTCCATCTCTCTACAATCTTTTTTTAAGACACTCGGAATTGGCAGGTCTAGTCGAGGGAAATTATGCTGTGTGATGTATGTTTGATCATGACAGTGTTTTCACCAGTTTTAAATCAATCTCGTGTGTCGTTTTCTTCCTATTACCCTAAGTATCTCATTGAAATATTCAATCAAGATTTTACAGTAGCCACCATGATGCAGATATGATCACTGTGTTACTGTAACTATGTCATCCTGGCACATTTCAGTGTTTGTTCTTTCTTCTACGATCTGTTTAAAGTTTGATGCCTATAGAAGACCTTTACAGTTTCTCTCTGAAGTCTTCCTCCTACTCACCCTTATAACAACTTACTGACTAAAGTAATATCAAAACCTCACCTACTTGTGCATAGCCTAGCCCAGGATTCTAAGTTAAAACGATATTCTTTTGGGTCTTCATCCATTCAATCACCCGTTTATATACCAATTGTGACATAAACCTGATGGGCATCAGAATCTACTCCTTCCGCAATCCATGAGTGACTTTTGACACTAACATTTATGATGTCGTTTCCAGGGACGAAGTTGAAGATTTTCCCCGGAACTGAACGACATTGAGCCTCTAATTCTGAAGGTGCATCGGGCATCAGAGCCCTTGAATATTTCTACTATGCACCTGGTGACTCCATTGTGACAAATCCACTATGGCGAACCTACTGTTTCAGTTGTGGCTTCCAGAGGAAGACACACGCGATCTACTCCAAAGATGCCTTTAGCAACACCTGAAGCCAATCCATAAAATCTTATCAAAAATGGAAAGTCCCTCAAGGATGGAACTTCTACTTTTGAACCAGGTATTTCTGATAGTTCTCATTTCCCTCTATTAGAAACTCTAATTCCTGCTTCACAGTTTCTGAACAGACCCTTTACTTAAGTTTCCCATTTCCTGAATTTTGGGAGTGTTCTTGTTGAGTTTCCTTCCCCTGGTCTTGCATTGGAGGGAGAAAGTCTTGTCACTCCTATATCCCCTGACATCGTAGCCTGTTTTAGACCCAGGAACTTAGGAGAGTTTCCTACCCTAGGCTTCAACACCCCTCCTCCGATTACTGTTGTTGTTGTGGTGTTAACCCATCCCTATTCTCCTTTATGCTCTATAGCCTTTTCTTCAAATCCTCTGTTGTTCCATTTTCCTCCTGTGAGTTTAGCTCCTCTCTCCCCTATTTGATCCCCGTCTCCTCCTAATTATCCTCCACCTAATATCCCTATGGTAGGAGCCAACCCCCCTAGTAATAGAATGGATTCCATAGTGGTTTCTTGATATTCCCCTCTAGTCCTACCTCAGCCAGTCAATCCTCTCCCTACTGGAGATTACTTGAAATATATACCTAAATTCATTGGAGAGGAAGACATAACTACTAAAGAGCACCTTGCTTCCTTCTACAGTTATGCAGACAACCTGAACATTGAAAATGAAGATGTATGGATGAGAGTCTTTTTCCAGAGCCTTGACGGTGAGGTTATAAAATGGTTTAGGGGACTGACCCCTGGATCTATTTCTGGGATTAAGGCTTTGAATAATTCCTTCTTGAGACAGTGGGGAGATAAAAAATATTTCATGTATTACATGACAAAATTTGGGTCCTTGAAGAAGAAGGAAGGAGATTCTGTCTCTGACTTCTCCAAAAGATTCGATAAGATGTAAAATAAGATCCCTATTGAGATCAAACCCTCAGAAGCCTCTGCCAAAATCACTTATGCTAGTGCTTTTGACCCCAATTTTTGCCTCCTACTTAGAGAAAGAAGAGCCACTTCCCTGGCAAACATGCAATATACAACCTTGGAAGTAGAATCAAATGTGCTGGCAGTTAATAGGCTCATAAGTAAATATGACAAAGATAGAGGAAGAGGGAAATATGAGGCATAAACCTCTGGTTCTTTTGCAGCTCACTCTCAGGTGGATGAATTGACAAATATGGTGAAGAATCTGTCTACAGAAATGGAGAAAATAAAAACTGAAGGGAAATAGACATACAAAAATCCTCAAAAAACCGACAATAGAGGAAAATTCAGGAGGCCTAGCAACAATGTTCCACAGATTATGCCAAGGGAACAAATGAATATAGATAGGGATGATCAAAGGATTCAGACACCCCTCCAGAATAACCTTGTCACTGATGAAGAGAGGGAAGAAGAGGAGCTTGATCCTGAAATTCACTGTATTGAAGACACCTCCCCTTTTCCCCATTTGACTCAATCTACATATGAAGAATCCCTTATGAACGGTCAAATAAATGAGTTGAGTAAAGGGGAGAAATCCCATCATAGCATTTATAACAAATACAATCTCAGATCAAAGAAGAAATGATGCAGGAGCATCAACAACATCAAGCGAGCATGGGGGCAAGCACCACACATTTTGAGCATATGTTAAATTGTTTAAAAAAATTTGAAGAGTGGATGCGCCAAACTTAAATGTGATAGTTAAGGAGAGGTGTACTTATGTATTTTAAAGGACCTTGAGTGATCCACTCTCGTCCATAGTAGGTAGAAGGCATTTATGTAAGTAGGTAGAATTGAATATTAGATTAGACAGTTTTAGAAGGAGTGGAGGGAAAA
>SNQJ01S0205808.1:654-16432 GCA_010110895.2 Picea sitchensis | reverse complement strand
CGTTTTAAAAAATGGTGCTACCGGTAGCACCACTTTTTGATTTGGGGGTTGATTTTGATGTTTTTTATGCAAAAATATGGGTTTTTTGGGCCAGAGTTCTCGTTTTGAGGTCACAGTTCTCATTAAGTTGGTAACTATGTTATCTCTGTAGATCTATAAACCAACTATCAGAAATCGAAGGGAAGATTTCTAGGAAACAACTGTACAAGAGCATAACTTGATTTTGTAGTTGAGTAGGGCCATACATGTGTATCATTAGAGAAGAGCGTGTACACATGAGAGCAATAGAAGATCATAGCATGTATATGCACTTTACGGTGCAACAACATGAATACATACACGTTGCACATGTTAGATAGGGTGCATACAAGTTTGTAAAAGGGATATTTTAGAAGAAGGATATTTCCACGATAGATTATCAAATCTAAAGGATGACATCAAAAAGTATGAGAGTTGAAGAGAGGTTGGATGGAGCATCCAACTTCCTATCTTGGAAAACAAGATTTACTTTTCTTTTGAAGGAATATGAGTTTTGGGAGATTGTTGACAAAGTAGTTCTTGCACCGACGGATCTGCAAGCATTGGCATCTCATGAGAAAAAGGAGATCAAATCCCAGTGGGTAATGTTGGATGCAGTGAAGGATCATTTGATTCCCCACTTATACAAGAAGCAAATGACCAAGGAAATGTTTGATTCCCTGGTAATTTTATTCCATAGAGATAACTTGAATAGGAATATGATATTGAAAAATAAACTCAGATCAATGCAGATGTCTAGATCTGACAATATTACCAGCTACTTCATGAGGATCACTCAGGTATGTGATTATCTTGTAGATATTGGGGAGAAATTGGATGATGTAGAACTTGTAAATGTGGCACTGAATGGTTTCACAAAGTCTCGGGAACCATTTGTCAAGGGAGTCTACACTCGAGAAAATCTTTCAAATTGGCATAGGATTTGGGATGATTGTATAAAGGAAGAGACTCAGGATGAGTGTAAATCTGGTAAGAAATAAGATGAAGAGGAGAACTTGGCTTTGGTCATTCATGCCAAGAAGAGAAAAGGAAAATGTTCCAAGGGTAACAATGAGGGGACAAGCTCACAATCGAGGAAGAAAGACTTGAGTAAAATCAAGTGCTTCACATGCCACAAGACTGGGCACTATGCATCACAATGTTCGAAGAATAATAAGGGGTAAGGGAATATGGAGACAAAAATATCAACAAAGACATAGCTACATGAGTTTTCAAAAAAGTTTGAGAAGGAATTCACACTAGTCTCCTGCCTCTCTACCAACACAATCGCTAGGAGTGCATGGTACTTAGATAGTGGTGCATCACATCAAATGAAAAAAGAAGGAATCGAGGATCCATGTGGAGCTTGTTGATGATTCCAAGTATGAAATGAAGGGAAAGGGAACAAGCTTGTTCAAACTTGATTTAGGAGGTTCATTTGAGGCCCAAGATGTGTTGTATGCACCAAGACTAGAGAAGAATGTGATATCAATCTCATTTATGTAGGACAAGGGGTTTTTCATCATATTAGAGAAAGGGAAAGTACTCATACGTCCAGAGGGAGATAGCCCTAACATAGTAGTGAGCATTGGGGTCAGAGAGGGAAATTTATATAGGTTGTAGGGAAAGCCCATTTAGGCCTTCAATGAAAACCTGTGTGAGTTGTGTCATAGAACGATGGGACACCTACACTATAGTGCATTTATGATTTTGAGGGATATTGTCACATGTCTTTCATATTTTAGTGTTGAGCAGTATGGTATGTGCAAAGGGTGTGCACTTGGGAAGAATGCCAAGGATAGTTTTCCAGGTAGTGAGAGTATGTCCAAGGGGATATTGGATCTTATTCATTGAGATGTGAGTGGAATGATGTTAGTAGCATCAATATAGGGAGTTTCATACTATGTGAATTTCATTGATGAATTTTCCAGGAAAACCCAGATCTTGTTTATGAAGACCAAGGATGAGGTCTTCAGTCAGTTTCAGGAGTTCAAGTCTCAAGTGGAGAACCAAACAGTGAAGAGGATCAAGGTCTTGAGGTCAAATAATTGGGTCAAAAATTTCTGCAAGGAGGCATGTGTCAAGAGGGAGTTGACAGTTTCATACAACCCTCAAAAGAATGGGGTTGCGAAGAGAAAGAACCATTCCATCATCATTTATTCCAAGGCCATGATACATGACCATGATCTTCTTATATTTATTTTGGTAGAGGCATGTAACATGAAAATATATGTGCATAAGAGGAATCCTCATAGGATATTGGGGGAAAATTCTCCCAAGGAGGAATTCACAAGAGTGAAGCCAAGGATAAAACATTTTAGGATCGTTGGTTGTCCAATGTTCATCCATGTGCTTGTGGAGAAGAGGATGAAGATGGAGCCTTTAGGAAATAAGGGTATATTTGTGGGGTACATTGAGACTTCAAAGGCCTACAAGATCTTCATACCAAGACAAAGGAATATAGTTGTGAATGTAGATATTAAGTTTGAGGAGAACTTGAAATCTATGAAGTCTCATGAGTTATCACCAATGACAAAGAATGAGGAGTATGAGTTTCCTAAGGATGAGAATAACTTAGGAGCTTCTAGTTTAGGAAGTCAGATTTCAGGTGGGGAGGAGGAGTTATCCCCTTCCATTACTATCAGAAGACCTAGTTGGTTTAAACAAACATCGATGGATTTTGGTGAGGCTCCTAGGAGCACAATCATGAAGAGCATGCCCTAAAATAAGTTTCCAAAATTTATGGCACTAATGAGTATCATCATTGATTCCGAGTCTTATAGTGTCCAGGAAGTAGTAGACCAACAATTTTGGAGGGATGTCATGTGTAACATCCCCAACCACCTACTGGGCTATGCCACTTAAAATTTCAAATTTTGATACTAATTTAAATCATAAAAATACTTTGCAAATGCACAGATTTATACAAAATATTAACATAAATACGCATGCAACATACATGGGAAAACCCATGAAAACAAATGCATAAATATTAATGCAACATATGAATTAAAACACAATTGACACTTATCTTTGATTTAAAATAACACTAACTATGTGCATACCTTCCACATTCCTTCTAGCCTTAGACCACACTGCTCATAACTCTCAGCAGTGGGTCACCCCTGAGCTGGGACTAAACTCCACCTGGGTAAAGGATTCCTAACTCGATTAAGGAATCTCAGACAATAGGAAAAACTCAGTCATAGGTGCCAACTCAAACTAACAACCTATACTCCCTCTTTCCCCACATGCATGCCCCACCCCAGGAAGTGTGCCCTTTCTCTGCTAAACAGTCCCTCAAATGCCCCACTTCCTTTTTGGGCTTCAACAATAGGCCATACAAGAAGTATTAGAGCCTTGTAGCTGTAGTTTGGAACCTAGGGAATCAATTCCCAACAATTCTCTCACTTGGAGAGAATTGCTCATGGGCCTAACAACCCGCCTCTTCAATATCCTATGGGCCTGACAACCCGCTTCTTCAGTCCAAATCCAAATATAACTAGGGTACAGGTGATGGTAATGGTAGGGTACATATGAAAATTGAGTGAGTGAAGGAATGATAATAGAATGATATGAAAATGATCTAAGTCCAAACTATATGTATGCATGTTCCCAACTTGACACTTGTCATGTTGAGAACTACCTTGGGCCCACTTATCCCCATCCTTATAACATAGGATAAAATAATTATCCATACTTTATACTTTAAGGAATATTAATATAATATTCCTTTGGGCTTAAGCCCCCCTAGCTTAGCCCCTTATCCTTAACTTTTAGCCCCCCTTTCCCTATCTAATAAAGTTTAGTCCTCCATACTCTTTTACATGGTTGGTATGCAACAATGATGTGTTTTTATTAATATTTGCATGTGGTTACATATTACAATGATGTCTCGTTATCCATTTAACATCTTTCTCTCTAGCCTAATAACCACATAGGAACTCTGGCCTCAAAATACATATACATAAAGGCATTGTGGCCCCAAAACCCACACACTTACTCCATTATACGCAAAACTCAGGATGGTGCACACCATTCCTTTAGTGTGAAATCCTCACACACTTACATAGGTGCGTGATACATTATAAAATGTGCACACTCCTTTGGTATGAGATTCTCGCACACTGACTCAATGCGCGTAAAATCAAACCAAATACCTTGTACCATTATCTCACAAACTTATATGTATAATTACAATTACATTTACAATCAATACCCATGACTCACTAGCCTATATGTTCATTTACATTTATATGTACAGTTGGGGTTCGACCTAGGGGTATTACATTCCCCTCCCCCTTATTTATGCACTGTCCTCAATGAAGTATATACACATATACAACCAAAATTTCGAAAGTCTTAAAAAAGATGAGGGTATTCTTCCTGCATAATATCCTTGTGCTCTCAAGTTGCATCTTCTAGACTGTACCAGGTCCATTGGAACTTTACTATCTCTACAACTCGATTCCAAAGCTGCTTGATCTTCTGGTCCAATATGCACACTGGATGCACTTTAAAGTCGCCCTCTTGCTCCACTTGAATCACATTCCAATCAATGAGATGATTAGCATCATGTACATACTTTTTAAGCAATGAAACATGGAATACATTATGAATACACATTAATGCCGGTAAGGCAAGCATATATGATACAAGATCGATCCTCTCCAGGATTTCAAATGACCCATAATAACGTGCTACCAACTTTGAACAATTTCCCAACTTCAGGGAACTTCTCTTGGCTTTTACTTCCAAAAGCACATGATCACCCACTTTAAATTCCCTGTGAGTTCTTCCCTTATCAACATAACTTTTTTGCTTGTCTTGGGAAACCTTTAAATTTTTTTCATTCGCATCATCTGCTCTTCCATTTCCCTGAGTAATTATGATCTAACCACTGCTCTATTTGCTAGGTTGTCCCAACTCACTGGTGTGTTACACTTTTTGCCATAAAGTGCCTCAAATGGGTTCATCTTTAGAGATGCTTTATACCCATTGTTATAAGAAAACTTTACCAAATGCAAATAATCCTCCCATTTGGATGGTTTATCCATCACATACATCCTTAACATGTATTCTATCACCCGATTCACCCTTTCTGTCTGCCCATCTGACTATAGATGATAAACTGTACTAAAATTCAGATTTCTTCTGAATCCCTTGAATAATCCTTTCCAAAAATTTGATGTAAAATTTGGATCTCTGTTAGATACAATTGTCTTGGGTATACCATGTAGTCGATAAATTTCTCTCATATAAATATCAACAATGTTGTCTACCTTGTGTGTGATCTTTACTGGAATAAAATGGGCAAATTTAGTAAGCTTATCCACCACTACCATGATAGAATCATGCTGCTTGATTGTTCTGGGTAGTTTGGTGATGAAATCCATTGTTACAACTTCCCATTTCCAATCAGGAATGGGAAATGGTTGTAGCAAAGCAGTTGGGTGTCTATGCTCAGCCTTGACCTTTTGGCATTACATACACCTGACAATAAAATCAACAACTTATTTCTTCATGCCTGACCAATAGTATTGTCTCTTGACAGCTACAATATTTTTCTGGTAACCTGGGTGCCCAACATAAGGCACATTATGCATTTCTCCCAATATCATATTTTTCAAATCCTGAGAATTTGGCACATAAATTCTTCCCCTGTACATGATAATTTCATCATTTTCTAGCTTATAGTCCTCAATTTTCTGCTGTAAATTATCTTGTTGTAATTTTGTCTTTATTTCCATATACCGTAGGTTTGATTTTGAAGCCTCTAAAATTATGTCTTTCAAATATGATCTATACTTGCTAATGTTTGTAGCATGCATCTCATTCACTCTTCTACTAAGTGCATCCACTACTTTGTTCTCTTTACCCTTGAAATGATTTATATCAAAGTCATACTCGTTGAGGAATTCCAACCCCCTGCTTTGCCTGGAATTTAGAGTTGGCTGTCCAAATAAATATTTTAGACCACTATGGTTTGTCCTCAACTCAAATATTTTTCCCATGAGGTAGTGCCTCCACATCTTCAATGCATGCACTATGGTTTCCAATTCCAAATCATGAGTAACACAGTGCCTTTCATGCTCCTTTAATTTCCTTGATTCATCGCACACCACATACCCATTTTGACTAAGGACTCCACCAAGCCCTTCTTTACATGCATCAATACATATAATGAAGTCTTCATTTGGATCACCAATCCTTAGTATTGAAGCACTTGTTTATAAATGCTTCAAGTGTTGGAAACTCCTTTCACAATCTGATGTCCACTCAAACTTCACACCCTTCTTCTGCAAGGAAGTGATTGGGTGTGCAATCTTTGAGAATCCCTCATTGAATATTTTGTAGTAAACTACAAGTCCCATGAATGATCTCACCTTAGAGACATTTCTCGGTGTTGGCCACCCCTCAATGGCCTTTATATTTTCTGGGTCCACTGATATTCCTTCCTCTGAAATGATATGATCCAAATAGTGAATTTTCTTATGATAGAATGAGAACTTGCTCAATTTGGCATACAACTAATGCTCCCTCAATACCCGTAACGCCATTTTCAAGTGTTTCTCATGCTCTTCGTCATAATTAGAATATATAAGAATGTCATCCAGGAATACAATGACAAACTTATCTAAGTATCCTCTGAAAATACCATTCATTAGACACATGAAGACATCAGGTGCATATGAAAACCCAAATGACACCACTGTGAGCTCATAATGGCCATACCTGGTTCTGAAGGTAGTTTTGCTGATGCCTTCTTCTTTACTTATTACTTGATGATAGCCTGACCTAAGATCAATCTTCGAGAATATTTTTGCATCTTTCAGCTGATCAAAGAGGTCATCTATCCTTGGAAAATGATACTTGTTCTTCACAATTACCTTGTTCAACTGCCTGAAGTCAATGCAAAGTCTCAATGTTCCATCCTTTTTCTTCACAAATAATACTAGGGAACTCCAAGGTGACACACTTGGGAATACATACCCCTTCTTCAGAAGCTCTTCAAGTTGCATTTGTAATTTCTTCAGTTCTGGTCTACTCATCCTGTAAGGGGTCTTCGATACTGGGGCTGCACCAAGCATTAGAATGATGGAGAAATCGATATCTCGCTTGGGTGGCAATCCTAGTATTTCTTTAAATACATCTTAAAACTCTTTTAGGACCGCATAATCTTCAATATTTGACATCTTATCTTTAGGTGTCTCTTCAATATGCGCTGCAAATATTTGACATCCTTTCTTGTAACTTTTCTTCAGCTCCAAGGCTTTAACTTCTTTGATGGTTACTTCCCTAGGAATTCCTTGTACTGTCCTTAAGTTCCCTTCCTTATCCAAGCAAGTAAATGCCTTATTATAACAGTATAGGATATCATGGTGTTGGTCCAACCAATCCATACCAATTAGACAGTCATAGGATCCTAAAGGTATGATGTTCAAATATTCCCTAGTTCCCAGTCCATTAATGTCCATTGAGCATGCTTTAACCATCTCATTAATTTTCCTTTTAGCTCATGTAGCCAGCTGCACCAACCAAGATTTTCCAATATTTGTTCTTGGAAATTGAAAATTTTCCACCATCTTAGGATCTAGATAACTATGACTAGCTCCTAAATCAATTAAAATAACAATGGGTTGGTTGTTGATCTTACCTTCCACTTCAATCATATGTGACTGAAACTCAGCTTGCTTGTTATCCAGGGATGCGTAAATTCTAGGTACATTTCTGCCCATGTCCTCCATTGTATCAAATTTTTGTACATTGTGAACAATCCTCACCTTTTCACCTCTATGAGGGAAATATCTGTACATATGATCTTCCCCCCAACCCCAACATTGAATAGGTGTTTTCCTTGGTATTTTTCCTAATGTCTTGGTCATTCTAGGTTCTTTAGAAGTTGGCTTTCCCTGAGAGTTTTTTTTCTGAAGAATGGTGGCTTGGTTCCCTTCTTCGTCTATTCCATCTTGTTTTTCTTCTTGTCTTCCCAAGTTTTTGGAAAATTGTTCTTCCTTTATGCTGACCATAGAGGCATTTAACTCGCCTTATGATTCGGATTTTATGAGCAGAATGAAATGAATACAGGTTATTAACAGGTGCTTAACACAAAATAACAGAGATACAGTAAGACTGATTTTCTATTCAATAACGAAATAAGCTGAAACTATAAATTGCAGCGAAAACAAGCTTGCTGGAATGGTGGCGGCTTATCTCTGAGAAGAGATGTGACGGCAGCGCACATTCGCAAAAGAAAGTTACAATGAGGATATGAAGGCCTTTTTACAATAAGCAAGAATTCCAAAAACCCTAGATATCCAAAAACCTAACCCTAGGAGATGAAACGCCAAAAGTCATGTGGGCCCCGTTTGGGTAAGCTAGTACATCAACTTCCCGGGGTCGTAACTTTTGCATACGATATCCATTTTAGGCGTGTGATAGCCCGTTGGAAAGGTATCATCGAGGAGATTCATTTTGGGGGATCAATTATTCTTTTGGATATCATTGAGGAGCTAGATACCTAAAAACCTTCATTTAGGCCCTCAAAATGGCCCCGGAAGTAAAAACTGCTAAAAATAGTAAATTGCCAAAAATGTCAGAAAACTATTTTGAGCCAGTTGGAAAAAGATTAGTGTGCAGGTACTCCATCTGGATCACCATATGGTTTCCTCCAATGTTTGGGATCATCATGTGTATCTTGTCAGCGATAAATGATGACCCTCAAAACCTACGAGATCTTAACTTGCTCATCCTTGATGAAAGAAACATGCTTCAACATCTCTAAAAACCTCATTTCATATTCATCTATGGTCATACTCCCAATCTTGAGTTCAAAGAACTCCTTCATTTTTCTTGTCATAGTACCTCTTAGTCAAGTATTTTCTTTGAAAATACCTCTTGAATTCCTCAAGTAACCTTCTTCTCATCGATATGATGTAGTTGAACAAACTAATCCCACCACATAGACGCTTTTCCTTGGTGATAGATGGAGTGCTTCCTTCTTCTTGTGAGAGTGTTATACAATTGAAAATACTTATGGATTCCTCCAATGTTTTGGGATCATCATATTGTATCTTGTCACTGATAAATGATGGCAACCCACTCAAATACCTCTGAATCTTAACTTGCTCATCCTTGATGAAAGAAACATACTTCAACATCTCTAAAAACCTCATTTCATATTCATCTATGGTCATACTCCCAATCTTGAGTTCAAAGAACTCCTTCATTTTCTTGTCATAGTATCTCTTAGTCAAGGATTTCTTTTGAAAATACCTCTTGAATTCCCTCCAAGTAACCTTCTTCTCATCAATGTGTTGCACCTGCAAAAATTGGTCCCACCACATTGATGCTTTTCCCTTGAGCTGATAGATGGAAATTCTTCCTTCTTCTTGTGAAGAGTGATTATGCAATTGAAAATACTTCCTCATTCCTAAAATCCATGTCTCTGCATCCTCATCCTTCTCGTGCTCACCATAAAATGTAGGAGGCTTGATTTTTTTCATTTCTCCCTGTAGCTCATCCACCCCAGACCTCTTCTTATGTTTTCTGATAGGGGATGGACTTGAACTACTATGTGATATCCTAGATGAATGACTTGGGGAGAGATGGTGATGCTTGCAAACACTTCTTGTTCTTATCCTCTCATCATGAGACCTGTGACTCCTTGATCTACTTGAATCAATCTCCTTATCCATCTTCTTCTCTATTATGTCCAATCTATGCATTAACTTAATGTTGAATCCTTCTTACTGCTCTTTGGCTTTCATAAGCTTCTCATTATCAGCTTTATAACTCTGTACATCCTTTTGCAAATTTTTTATGGTCTCTACCAAGTTCATGCTTTCCTCCTTTCCTTCTCCATGTCCATTTGAATTTGTACCTTCATTACCCATACTGACATACATCCCTCTAATATCATCTTCATGGATGCAATACCTATGTGCATCTTCCATTCCTTCCATGCTTCTGAAATCTATGCTGATCCTGTTCTGATCTAAATGTTGTTACTCTGCAAAATGTGCAGGCAACAAGATTTGTTAGATTAAACAATTTAACAAATTCATGAAATTATGTACAATTTTGTTCCAATAATGCATCATAACTCTTTCTTCTGATTTCTCATGAAATTAACTGCCTAGATCAATTTTATGGGTGGATATTTAGACTCTTCTATCCAAGACCTTTCCAATGACTTCTTGACCATACATTGTAACTTATTTTCTTAAGAACTAGGGATTCTTGTAGGATTCTTCAAAGTGTCTTCCCATGAGGGACATGCTTAGGGATACACCATAAAAGGACCACTTTTTAGAATCCTTCAAATAAACCCATCACTTATAGGGGATTCTAGACCTGCTTCGAGGCTCCTTCTAGGGTTGGCATCAATGACAACCAATTTTCCAATAATAACTCCCTTTGGAATTGAAGGAAACATTCATGCTCCCGCTGTGACCATTTCTCCCCCTATCTTCATGATTTTGATATTTCTCTCCCCCTTTGACATCAATGACAAAGGGTAACTCCCCCTGATTATTTTTATCCCCATGTCGTCTTTGCAAAATTCCATGTGGGGGTAGGAACTACTCCCAATTTTTGTCGAAGATACTCAAAGGTCTCCCTTGGGATAGGTTTGGTGAAGATATCTGCAATCTATTCTTTTGTCCCAATGTACTCCAACTTGATATTCTTTTCTGTGACTTGTTCCCACAAAAAGTGGAACTTGATAGGAATATGTTTGGTTTTGGAATGCATCACTAGATTCTTGGAGATGCTTATCGAGCTGGTATTTTCATAGAATATTGAAATAGGCTCATCATATTTTACTTGTATGTCTTGCAGGGTTTGCTTCATCCAGAGGATCTGCGTGCAACATGCAACTGCTACAATATATTTTCCTTTTGCTGTGGACACAGATACTGAAGACTACTTCTTGCTCAAACATGACACCAAATAATCACCCAAGTAGAAGGTTTCTCCACTGGTACTACTTATATAATCAATTATTCCTTCCCAATCTGCATCTGCGTAGGCGACCATAGTCAACTCATTCCCTTTCGGATACCACCGTCCAAACTCTGTTATTCATTTGAGATATCTAAAGATCCTCTTTACTTCCATAACATGGGGTTCCTTCGCTGCTTCTTAAAATCTTGCAACCTGTCCAACTGCGTGCATCACATCTAGTCTTGAGGTGGTCACAAAGAGTAGGCTTCCAATCATCTGTCTATAGAGTATATGATCTGATTCTTTAGATTCATCATCTCTTCTGAACTTGCAACCAATCACCATAGGAGTACTTTAGGTTTGAAATATTCCATTCCAAACTTCTTTAACATTTCTTTGATGTAATTGGTTTTGGAGATGAATATTCCTTCATCTAACTGAGATATCTGGAGTCCCAAGAAGAAAGTCAACACCAAGTACGAACATTTCAAACTCACCCTGCATGTCCTTGGAAAACTTTTGACTCAACTTGTCATCATCACTTTTGAAGATGATATCATCCACATATACTTCAATGACAAGTATGTTGTCCTGATCCACTTTTATGTAGATATTTCTATTTGCATTTCCATTTATGAATCGTTGTTGTTGTAAATACTTTTCTAGTCTTGAATACCAAGATCTAGGGGCTTGTTGGAGTCTATATAGATCTTTCTTCAATATGAAAACACAATCTTCCCTTTCTGATAGTAGAAACCTTTCTGTCTATTCGATGTAGACTTCTTCTTCTAATTCACCATTTAGAAATGATAATTTTACATGCATTTATTAGAATGTGATTCTTTTGTAACATGCATAGGCCAAGATCATTCTGGTTGCTTCCATTATAGAAATAAGAGCAAAGGTTTCTTCAAAATATATTCCTTCGAATTGAGCATATCCCTTGCATACTAACCTTTCTTTGTTCCTAATTACTTGTCCATCTTCGTTTAGTTTTTTTCTGAACACCCATTATGTACCAATCATGTTTTTGTCCTTAGGTCTTGGAACCAGTTCCCATGTCTCATTCTTCTCTATTTAATTCAATTCTTTTTCCATGGTCTTGATCCAATGTTCATCATTGTTGGATTCCTCAAAGTTGCTTGGTTCAAATGTGGATAATAATGATATATGTCTTTGTTCTAGTGTATGTGTTGGTTTTGTTCTTCGAGTTTCTACTCCTGCACTTTTGTCCCAATAATTTGTTCCGCTGGATGATTCTTATGACACTAGCATTTAGGTGTCTTAGAAGGTTTTTGGATATCTTGTTGATTGTCTTATGTTTCTTCTTACTCTGCTTCTGGTTGCTTCTCTTATGGTTCCTCTTCTTCTTCTACTTCTTCTTTTAGTTCTTCTTCTGCTTCCTACTCTTTTGAATTTCTGCTTTCTGCTCTAGTCTTCAACACATTTGTTTCATCAATATTTACATTGATGATTTCCACTATTTTTTTGAGTCTTAGTTTGTAGCATTTATATGCCTTGCTTTTGCTTAAGTATCCGACCAGTATGCCTTCATCAACCCAAGAGTCAAATTTTCCAATCTTATTATCTCCTCTTTTTATGTAACATTTGCTTCCAAACAATCTAAAGTGTTTGAATTTTGCCGGTATTCCCTTCCATAGTTCATATGGAGTCTTGTCATTGTTAGTTCTAAGCATTCCTCCATTAAATATATGAACGACTGTATGTACTTCTTGTACCCAAAATATATCACCCAACTTGGAATGTTTCAACATGGTTCTGGCTATTTCCTGTACAATTCCGTTCTTTCTTTTAGTGGCTCCATTTTGTTGAGGTATCCTAGCTGCTGAGAATTGTCTTTTTATTCCATGTTCTTCATAAAAATCCTTGAATTATTTTGACGTGAACTCAACTCCATTGTATGATCTCAAGCACTTGATTTTCAAATCAGTCTTGTTTTGAACCATATCTTTGAATATCCTGAAACATTCGAATGCCTATGAGTTTTTCTTGAGAAAACAAACCCTGGTCATTCTTGTATAATCATCACTAAATAACATGAAGTACTGTTCTCCATTAAGCCCTTTTGTTCTCATCGTTCTTCATAGATCGATGTGTTCAATCTCCAAGGTTTTTGTTGTAGAGTATCCCTTTTTCTTGAACTCAGTTGTTGTTTGTTTTCCATGTTGACAGTGCCTGCACATAGTGTTGGATGGCTTTGAAATTTTAGGCATTTCTCTTACCGCTTCCTTTCTACTGATTTTGACAAGATTGTCAAAGTGCATATGGCCCATTCTTCTGTGCCAAATCCAAATTTCATCTTCCCTTACCAAGCAACATCTTTCCTTTTCGATCTCATTCAATATGTATATGTTGTTTGGATTCCTTATTGTTGTCGCCTCCAATCTTCCTAATCCTTCTTTCATTATCTCACATTTCTTTGAGTTTAATAAAAGTGTGTGTCCCTGGTCACACATTTGACTCACTCTTAGCAAATTATGCTTCATATTTTTGACAAGTAGGACATTTTCTTCCATGACATATTTGCTTCCAAGCTTGACTGTGCCCTTTCCTATAATTTTGGCTGAGTTATCATTGCCAATTGAAACTGATCCATGAATTTCTTTCTTTAGAGTTACAAATCTTACCCTATCCCTTGTCATGTGCTTTGAAAAATCACTTTCAATGTACAAATCACCTTTTTTGCTTTGGGCTTGTAGAGAAATTGAAAATTATTCAATGTTCAGTTTATCCCGCTTCCTTTTCCATATCCTCGATGGTTCTTTTACATGATTGTTAAAATCCTTCTTCGGTTCCCTTGGAGGAACAATAAACCTGCAATATTTGTCTATGTGTCCAAAATTGTTGCACTTATAGCATTCTACTTCATTATTTAATGAGCCAAAACTGCTATAGTTTCTATTATAAGCTTCATGAGTTTTTCCGAGATAATTATTCCCAGAGTAGCCTCCATAGTTGCTTCTGTTCTTACCATAGGCTCTACAATTTATAGCCTTGTTCCCAGAGTTGTTGCAAGAATAACATAATCCGAGAAAGATAGTTTGGTACCTGAGTGTGGGAGATCTTCTAGGTGGTGCAACTCTTCTGTAATCTTCTTCTTGAGTCCTCTCCATTACTAGTTGATGATTCCACGTTCCTCTGATTTGATTATTTTCTTCTTGGATGATCTCCAATGCCTTAATATTCTCCTTTGAAGGATTGCATTCTTCCTTCTTGATGGGACCTCTGATGACTTTTGCATAACTCTTTTGTTCTTCTTCCTTTTCTATCATTATGGAGCTTGAACCCTTCTCAGTATGAGTTTGTTTATATCTTAGTCCATATTTGTCATAGCATGGCCTTTGACTGTTGATGATTTCATCCAATATTTTGGTTCTATTACTAAAGTTCTGTCAGACATCCTTCTTCTGAAGTTCCTTTCTTAGTGATACTATTTCAACTTCCAAAGATTCGTTTATTTTCTACTTTTATTCCAACAGTTTCTTGAGTGTTTCTTCAATCACTTTGGATTCTTCCATCTGAACCTTTAGATTTATGATAATCTGCTGGACTTCTTCATAATTTTTGTTAGGGTTTTGAGAACCCTCCTTTAGCTTGATCAATTCTTCCTTGAGGGACTATTTTTTCCTCCTTTCCCTCTTTAGATCACTTAAAGCACTGATTTTTTTTTCCTCAAGATCCACTTCTCTTTGTTCATAATATTCTTTGTCATTTTCAAGGGTTCATTTATGAGTTTCCATTGCCATAAAGAACACTTTTTCTGAGTCACTGTCACTATCCTCATCAGATGAGGAACTATCTTCTCTATAGTAGATACTTTTCTTGAAGACTTTTCTTGTCTCCTTTCTGATATTTCTCTTCTTTCTTGGGAACTTCTTCTTCATCATTGTCTAAATTCATAGAGAAATGACCAATTTTACCACAATTAAAACACTTTAAGGGAAGCCTACCTTTGTACTTGCTAGTTCCTTTCTTGAACCTCCTCACGAAGTTGGCTATTTCTTCATCTTCATCTGAATCATCGTTGCAACTGAAGCTTGAATTTGACTTTTGCTTATTATTTCTTGTCTTGTTGGATGCTTTGAAAGTTGCTTCCTTCTTGGATGGATTATCCTGTTCTGTTCTCATCTCATAAGCTGTAATTATTCCATGCAGCTCGTTCATGCTCAACATAGCAAGATCTTCTCTTTCTTGTAGGGTTTAAATCTTAGGAACAAATCTCATTGGAAGAGACCTTAGTACCTTTTGAATAATTACATAACCTTTAATTTCTTCTCCTAATCCTTTAATAACATTCACTATTTCATCAACTCACATAAAATAGGCTGCAATATCTTCATCTTCCTTCATTTTCAGTTGTTCAAATTTACCTCTATAAGTTTGAAGCTTGGCCCCCTTGACTTTGGCATCCCCTTCATAAAATTTTTGAAGTTTGTCCCAAATTTCCTTTGCAGAGTCACAATGTATAACCTTGACATATATTGAATTAACCAGACCACTCATAATAGAATTTGTAGCCTTCGAATTGTTTTCACAAAGTTTCTTTTCATATTTACTTGTTGGGGGGGATGCAAGTGCCTTGTATCTGTTTACTATTGCCTACGAGACATCAAATCCTTGTGCTTGCAATTTTTTTTTCATCTTTCTGCTCCAGAAGGAATAGTTCTAACCATCAAACAATGGCGTTCCATTTTTAGTTCAATCCATGATTTACCTTATAGTGGTTAGATTATTTCTGAAGGACTTGGTGTGATACCAATTGTTATAATATTCAATAATACTGAGAGTGGGG
>SNQJ01S0205807.1:0-10361 GCA_010110895.2 Picea sitchensis | reverse complement strand
AGAGGAGAAACAGGATATGGAGGTTCTTATTTTTCTAGGGAGAATTCCAAACAGAACCTGAGCCAAAGGACAAGAAATCCTCCACACCCAAGAGGAGAAAAAGGAAAAGAAGGGCCCTATCTCCAACACAGGTACAAGATCCATGTTCTTCCTCCAAGTTACAAAAGGTAAAGAAGAAACTGGAATCCGAGCAAGTAATGGAAGACTCAGATTGTGCTCCTAAAAGAAATGTGCTTAACCTACCATATTCAGATTTTGAATCTGAAACTATGGAAACCCCTGCAATAGAAGCCCCTAAAATTGACGTTCATGATATTCAAACCCCTATAGTTGAAGATATAGGTTTTCAGGTTCTTGTGGCATCCAAAGAAGATGTAGTCAGCAATATATCAGAGATTAAAAAGCTTGAAGAGGAGATAACAGAGTTTTAGATTTTAGAAAGAGTCATCAAAGCCCAAAACTAGGCCCTAACAAAGACAGTTGATGAGGTAAGGGAATCACTTGAAAAGTTGGCTAAATTGCATGTAAAAATGAAGAAGAAGAACATGAAATTGCTCAAAGACAACAAAAGATTATATAAGTTGACTAAGCAATTGAAGGCAAAATTAAAACTGAAGAAATCCAAATTAAGAATGCCTTCTAACTTTGAAACCCTAGCAGAGGCTGTTGCGAATTTAAATAAAGACCCAGAGGAGTGACAGGGTCAAAAGAAACTCATTTTTATAATCTTAAATAGTTTTGAGCCACCTGCGGTTTCAGAAGCTAAATTGGGTTTTGACAGGTTTCCTTAGCCACCGAAAGCAAAGCTTTCGGTAGCTTATTTAGCAAAACTTCTAGTCTCTTAGCCACCGAAAGCATAGAGAAGGGCAGAGTGGCACTCTTTTTGCACATATCCAAGTTCTAACAGTCGAGAAGGCATGAGGATGGTTTATAAGCAAGGGTTATAATTATGAGCATCAGATTTAACGTTTTATTCAAGTTTTGGAGGCGCCAATAAGGTGAAGAAAATCGAATCTCTTATCTATTTTTAGCCAAAATATTGTCTTTCTGTCAAGATAGAAATTTTGACTTCATCCAGCAGTCAATGAAGACCTGCTCAGCTGTCAAAGACCATGAATATTATCAGCATAAATATTTTGACCATCAACATAGAATCTATTCCTAGTTTTGTGTAACTGCTTTGATTTTCTACTTTTAGTAAACTTGATCCAGTTTCTTAGGATCAAGATATCTTTTGTAAAGGCTATAAAGCCAAGAAATTCTGAAGATGTAAGGGTTCAACTTTGGAACTACACTATGCTGCTATTATTGTAACACGACCCTTTTTAAAATATATTCAGTTTCACAATCTTCTTTCATTGCTGTTGTCAGATTTCCAACTTCTCTATGCTTTATGTACTTATGAGTGAACTCTGTTCTCTGTTTGAGTTTATCTAAATTGTTGGTGACTGTCATCTCACCTTTTGATTTCATAAACAAATATCCATAAGTGAACATTTCTAGTTATATTTTTCCATCATATATATTTTAATGTGTATGGTCTGATGATATAATTAGTTTTCTTCATCCACCTGATTTAGTAAACCATATGATTAACAGCTCTTGAAAGCCTTGTCTTACTTGATATGTACTTAAGTTGTCTTGAGAGAGAAAAACCAGTGAGTGTGTTATTCATCTTGATCCAATCATTACCCATTATTGAGTGAACCATTGCAAGATTAGTTAAGTTACCAGGCATCTCTGAGATACAACCTAGGAGAGTTTCCTGGGGTGATAACAAATTGGCGTCGTTGTCGGGGAAGAGATGGAAGCTCATCTTTCCTGGGAGATGACATAGAGTTGATCCTTGATGATAGACAAGGATTAGACATTACATTGGTTGTAATCATCTATCTGGCGACTCCACACGTTCATCTTGGCTCCAAAGAAAAACAGTACCAGGGCAAATCCAAAAGAATCACCTGTCACATCGGTGCCCAACCCAGAACTGATTCTCAGAAGAGGAAGATCATTTCAAGGTCAGGATTCAAAATCAGGTATTAAAGGTAACCCTCTTTCTCATTTTGAGGAATCAAAATCTGAAAAAACTTATTCTTCTTCCTCTAATATTATCAGTGAAAAATCAACTATAACAGTTGTAGAAGGATCATTTGTTAAAAATATTTATGTAGAGCAACAAATTGTTTCTTATCAAGAGGAAAATGTCATTGCAGAAGAAGTGATGGGCTCTAATTTGGTTGAAGAAGCATCTAAGTCCTTAGAAATAAATCACAGCTCCTCATCCCTTGATTCCTTCCACTCACATCAGGAAGAAGACCACATAAATATCCACACTAATGGCCTTCTTGTTGTAGAACATATTCTGCAGGAACTGTCTGCTAAAGGTGAAGAAAAATTGGTTGAACAACTTGCAAATTTCTATATAGATTCATATCAAACTTCTTTTCCATCAAAGAGTTCCCCCCCTTTTCAATTAAATCCACCCAGTGTTGAAGAATCTGATAAAAGCCTATCACCTCTCTCACCAATAGTCATTATGGTTGCAACTCCTCCATTGACCAAAATGGAACGAATTCTAGCTGCTAGATATGCACCTCTTGTGTTTCCAAATCAACCTACATCTATGCCCACTGGTGACGACTAGAAGTATATGCCAAAATTTACCGAAGAAGGAGATGTAACTGCAGAAGAACATATAGAAGATTACTATAGCTATGCTGAGAACCTAAACATAGAAGATGTTGATGTCTGGACTAGAGTCTTTGTTCAGAGTTTGGATGGTCATGCTAGGAAGTGGTTCAAGGAACTTCATGTTGGTTCTGTAGCCAGAATAGAAGAATTGGATGATGTATTTTTAAAACACTGGGGAGATAGGAGAGATTTCTTGTACTATATCACAGAATTTGGAAACCTTAAGAAAGAAAATGGTGAATCTGTGTCTGATTTCACCAAGAGATTCAACAGAATGTATAGTAAAATACCTACAAAGATCAAACCTATAGAGACTTCTGCCCAAATCACCTATGCCAACTCATTTGATTCTTAATTTTGTTTGCTACTGAGAGAAAGAAGGTCTACTACACTTTCCTTGATGCAAGATGTTTCCCTTGAAGTTGAGTCAAATATCTTAGCTACTCATAAGTTAAAAGGAAATGTTGATAGAAAAAGGCAGAAGGAAGAAGCCTCTTCCTCATCCTCTAAAAATCCCAAGATAGACAAATTGGCTAAGATGATAGAGTCGTTAACCTCGTAAATGTCCAAGTTAAAAATTGAAAACAAGCAGCCTACCAAGGGAAAAGGTTCCTATGAATACCCTCACAGAAATCCAAATCAGAATCCTAATACTTTTAGGAGGAATAACTAACAAACACAGATTTGAGAAGAGAGAGAAATCCCACAGAATATCAGATGGTAAGATCCCCTCTCCAAAATACTGTGATGGATGAAGATGAAGATGAGTTTCAAGAAGAAGAAGAAGATAATATTCATTGTGTTGGAGATGATGCAGGGAAATCTTATTTGACACAGCATGATTATGAAGAGGCATTAATGAATAAACAGATAAATGAAATTGATGTTGATAATGGTGTTTTTCAAACTGATGATGGGAACAAATACAATCTAATATCTAAGTCTAATACTGCCAAGCAAAGTACACTAGCTCCTCCTTCCAAGAAAATAGCTTCTCCTGCCAAGAAACCAACTCAAAAAGATCAGGTTCTTGATGACCAACCCATTATTTTGAAAACCCCTTCAAAGGAAAATGCACCAACTCCTCCTCCCAAGAAGACCGATGTCCCTACCAAGCAACAAATTCAAAAAGAACAGATTTCTTTAAAAGCCCCTTTAACTGAGGTAAAACTTTCTGATAAAACTTCTTATTCTTTCAATTTTGAAGCTGAAATACAGAAGATCAAAATCCCCATCCCTTTGGTTGAGTTAATGAAGAATTAATCATTCAAGAAATATATCCTCAAGACTATTGATCCCAAATCCATATCTCCCTCTGCTGATATTCTCAATATATATGATGACAATCCCACCATTGTCTTAGGTCAAATGATAGGGGATAGAGATGAAAGTTGTCCACCTTTTTATATCTCTCTGAACATTCATGAGAAAACATTGCATAACTTCCTTCTAGACTTTGGAGCCTCTCACAATCTAATGCCCAAGGAAGTTATGGATGAGCTTGGATTAGACATTACTAAAACTTACCATGATCTTTTCTCATTTGACTCTAGAAAAGTTAAATGTCTAGGGATGATCAAAGACTTGGCAATGACTTTAACTCAAGCACCTATGAAAACTATGCTCATGGATATAGTTGTAGCAGACATACCACCCAAATTTGAATGTTTGTTATCAAGATCATGGATGAAGAGGTTAGGAGGAATTCTTCAAATGGACCTTTCATATGCTACTATCCCTATCTTTGGAGGAGGAAACAAGAGACTATACAGAGAGTCACAGCTTGCCTACATTATCAGTGACGAACAAAATCCAACCAACCATCCTATTTACTCAGTTGACACAGGTATGGGATCTTGTATCTTACAGTCTGATGATTCACTGTCAGATTCATTGTTGATTAAACAACCTAGTGTTCATCCCACAGAGGTAGGAAAAGATGATCTATGGAGTATGTTTTTTGATGGGGCATGTACTAAAGAGACTGTTGGAGAAGGGTTTGTATTGATTTCACCATCTAAAGAAACTACACATTTGTCTTTCAAACTTGATTTCCAAGTCACAAATAACATTGTGGAATACGAGACTTTTCTCTTAGGTTTGAATGTTGCAAAAGAAATGAAGATCAAGAGGTTGCAAGTATATGGAGATGTTGATTTAATCATTCAACGCGTAAATAAGTCTTTCCAAGCCAAGCATGTGAGGCTGAAATCTTATAGAGATGAAGTGCTAAATGTGATCGTTGCGTTTACTAAATTCAAGATCTCATATATTCCTAGGGCCATGAATCAATTGGTCGATTCATTGGTTGGTTCAACTAGTACTTTCATACCTCCTTTGCCCCCAAGGTTTAATTTTGAAATTCAGGTAAAGTATAGGCCTTCCTTACCTGATAATGTTAAATTTTGGAAAGTATTCGAAGATGATGCAGAGATAAGCAGATTTCTAGGTGTGATGGATGAGTTTTCAGATTTACCAATTGATCAAGACAATGAGCATGATCAAGGAGCTCAAAGGCCTAAGTTCATAAATAAAATTGGAGCCCATGAAATTGTGCAACTCTCTACCAATCGTATTCCCAAAGGTTTGGTCCCTTTAGAGAGACTTTTTTATCATAATGACGTTGCCATTAAACTAGAAAAGAAAGAGGAAGATTCTGAGGTGTTTCAGTTTAATGTGGCAAATGAAAAAATCCCTAAGTATGTTAATCTAGCTTCTCATTTGACTAATAAACAAAAATCTGAATATGGTAGTTTGTTAAAGGAATTTTTTTATGTATTTTCATGGCAGTATAGTGATTTGAAGACATACAATACAGAGATCATTCAACATAAAATTCCTTTGAACAAAGACACAAAACCTTTCAGACAGAAACTCAGATCATTCAGTCCAATGTTGTTGCCTATTATGGAGAAGGAAATCAAAAAAATGTTGGATGCCAAGATCATCATCCCTCTTAGATACTCTGAATGGATTTCCAACCTTGTTCATGTTAGAAAGAAAAATGGAGAGATTAGACTCTGTGTAGACTTCAGGAGTCTAAACAAATGCTCTAAAAAAGATAATTACCCATCGCCTAAGATGGAACATATTCTGCAAAAATTTTAGGGAGCTAGTGTCATGTCCTTCATTGATGGCTTCTCAAGGTATAACCAAATTGAAGTCCATCCATATGATAGCGAAAAAATGGCATTTACTACACCATGGGGTAAATTTATGTACAAAAAAATTCCATTTGGACTGATGAATGCAGGAGCAACATTCCAGAGGGAAATGGATATTGCATTTGTGGGGGGAAAAGACAGATTTGTCTTGATTTATCTTGATGATATCATAGTTTTTTCATACAGCCATGAAGATCACTTGCAGCATCTAAGAAAGACTTTCTTGAAATGTAGAAAATATGGTATATCTTTAAATCCTACAAAATCCCATTTTGCACTCAAAGAAGGAAAATTGCTTGGGCATGTTGTTTCTGCAAATGGAGTGAAGATCGATCCAGCAAGAGTAGAGGCAATTCATAAATTGTCTCTCCCAAGATCCAAGAAAGATATCCAACCTTTCCATGGAACCATAAATTTCATCAGGAGATTCATTGCAAATTTTGCAGAGCTTACCAAATATATCACATGCATGTTGAGAAAAGATTATGAAGTAAAGTGGAAAGAAGAAGCCAGAAAATCTTTTGAATCTATCAAAAAATCTATTATGACAGCTCTTGTCTTAATAATCCCTAACTTTGATAAAGATTTGTATATTTTCTCATTTGCCTCTAATGATACAATTGCAACAGTGTTGTTACAAAAGAATGAAGATGGGCACGAGCAGCCAGTAGCATTTTCTAGAAAAGTTTTGAGGGGTGCTAGAATTAAGTATGACCCAATTGAAAAACAGGCCTATGCATTAATCAAATAACTCAAAGCATTCATGATCTATATATTACAGGCCAAGGTAACATCTTATGTACCCTCAAGTTCTTTGAAAGATGTCCTTGTTCAACCTGACATTAATGGTAAGAGGAGTAAGTGGATAGCTAAAATGATTGAATTAGATATAGAGATCAAGCCAATAAAACTTATCGAAGGCCACGGAGTTGCCAAACTTCTTGCAGAAGACAATTGTAGAATGTTAGAGATAAATTTTATTGGGGTAAATGCAAAAAGTGATCAACATCAAATTTCAGCAAAGAAACTCAACTATGATTTGTAGGCATCCTCTCACTTGGCAGACCGTGAATGGTACGATCATATAATTCATTTTTTGTAGAATTTGATAACTCCACCAGATATGAGAAAGACACAGGCGAGAGATTTGAAACTTAAGGCCATTAAATTATGCATAAATGACAAGATGTTGTTCTAGAAAGATCCATCAGGGGTACTCTTGAGATGAATTAACAAGGAAGAATCAGTTCAAACAATGACAGAATTTCATAGCAGTGAATGTGGAGGACACCATTACTGGAAAACCACTGCTCATAAAATTTTGAGAGCTAGTTGTTATTGGCCTTGTTTATTCTTCTATGTATGTGTGTTTGTCAAATCATGTGATAAATGCCAAAGGTTTTCAGGTAAGCAGCAGTTGAAATCTCTGCCCCTTAAACATGTTATGGTTACAGGTCCTTTCCAACAATGGGGGTTGGATTTCATTGGAGAAATACATCCACCTTCTAGAAATAAACACGGGTGGATTCTTGTTGCTATTGATTACTTCACGAAATGGATTGAAGCCATTCCCACTAGGAACGCCAATCATACAGTAATCATTAACTTTCTATATGATCATATTTTTGCTAGGTTTGGTTGTCCCAAAATAATTTTTATAGACAATGCAACACCATTCAATGATAAAACCTTGGTAAAGTTGTGTGAGGACATGGGAATATAGCTAGTTCATTCTACAACCCATTATCCACAAGGAAATGGCCTTGTTGAGTCTTCAAATAAGAGTCTGATAAGAATTATTAAAAAAATATTGGATCAAAATCAAAGGAGTTGGGACTCTAAGTTCAATTTCGCTTTATGGGCTGATAGAATAACAAATAAGAAATCTATTGATTCATCTCCATTCAAGATGGTTTATGGTACAAAAGTTGTTTTTCCAATCCAGCTTGCGTTACCAGTAGTCAGATTTCTTCAGGAGGCTGATTCCAAGCCAAATGATCTTACCAGGAGGATTTTTCATTTGGTTGAATTATAGCAAGTCAAAGAATAGTTGGTTGAAAAGACTGAATTGCATCAGAGGAATATGAAGGACACTTTTGATAGAAAGGTGAAGGCAGATATTTTTGAAACAGGGGATCTAGTTTTGAAATGGGATGCAGCAAGGCAGGAAAAGGGTAAACATGGCAAGTTTTATGCTCTCTGGATAGGTTCATTTATTATATCATCAGTGCAGCAGAACAACACTTTTGTTCTCCGAAATTTGGAAGGTGATGAACTCACAGGTGGCCCATTCAATGGGCGTTTTCTCAAATTCTATTTTTCATAAGGCTTTTTCAAGCCTTACTCTATTGTAAATATTTATTTTCAGTTTTTCTTTTTCAATCTGTGTGTCAAAATAACTCCATGCCCAATGGACTACTGAGCCAGGTCATTTTTGAGTCTTAGGTGATAGGAAGGCTACTAAGCCAGGTCAGTTTTGAGTCTTAGGTGATAGGAAAGGCTACTGAGTCAACAAGGTTCTTGAAAACTCACAGGGAGGTTTTCATCCCCAATAGGAGCCAGATGTTATCTCCTCAAAATAACTCAATCATTTTGTCCATTAGGTGATAGGATGGTCTTGATATTTAAATTTTTTTAGAAAGTTAGATAAAATCTTTCCAAGTTTGAATTTTAGTTTGGTCTTTAGAAGGTTTTTGAGTCTGTATTTTCATAAGACAAGTTTTGAAAATAAATCTTTTGGTAGCTAAAGACGAGTTTCAAAGGCGCTGCAAGCCACCAAAAGTAGGGCTTTCGGTGGCTAAAACAAGAATTTGGGGGTGCTCTAAGCCATCGAAATCACAGGAGGTGAAAAAGAGAAACGGGTCAAATCAAGACTCTCGGCCGACTCAAGTATGGAGAGATGATGACTCATAGCCGCTGAAATTAGTTAGAAGAGATTTGATTCGGGTTTGGACAGTTTGTTATATGTTATGATTAATATTTGTTATCATGATTTAAAATCCCAATTTGTTAAATCGAGAGCCCACACCATCATTTTTGGATCTGCAGTTCATCAAAACGTAAATCCCCTGCCCTGTAATCGACTGCATGGCCTCCACTCCCTCTATCTGGAAAAATTTATTTTCCCTTAATGCATTAAAAGTTCATTGTTTTCACCTAAACCCCTTTGCTTGATATCTTCTTGAGATCTCTCATTGTTTTGATAAGTTGTTCAAACCCTTCACTCGGCCCTGACCAGACTTCAGTGTTCATATTTAAATTGTTTGCAGGTGTTGAATATTTTGTTTCAGATGAGGAGAGGAGGGGAAATTCTCAGAAAGGAGCTCAGTGACACAGACTATCTGAAAGCACACCCTGAGGTGTGTCAAATGTTTAAAGAGGTTGGATGCTATAGATTTTGTGAGAAGCTTCAGGGCTCTCACCAAGGAGTTGTAGAGGCCTTTGCTTTGTCTTTTGATGGAGTAAAATCTAAAGTAGGGACAATGGAGATGCAGGTCGATGAAGATCTGATAGCAATAGCCACAAAGATCCCTAGCATAGGTGAAAGATGGTTCAAAACAACCATCACCAAAGACATTGAATTTCGGTCTTACTTGAGGCCAGAGCACAAGTGTATCAATTGGAACAAGGATGTCCCTATGTCTTACTTGGAAGAGAAGTGGAAACATATTTTGAAATCCATACAAGTTTACATCACCTATGAAGGTAGGTACAGCAGGGTAATGATCTACCACTTCAAACTCATGAATCACTTTACTGGAAGGACCCCTCTCAATTTTCCTTATTATCTCCATAGGAGCCTAAACAAAATGGAACATCAAGTTCAGGCCAAGCCAAACCAGATGCAAGGCAGGCTCTTTCATCATGATCTTATCAAGCTCATAATACTTGAGGAGTTGCAGAGGAGAAACAGGACATGGAGGTTCTTACTTTTCTGGGGAGAATTCCAAACAGAACCTGAGCCAAAGGACAAGAAATCATCCACACCCAAGAGAAACAAAAGGAAAATAAGGGCCCTATCTCCAGCACCGGTACAATATCTAGGTTCTTCCTCCAAGTTACAAAAGGTAAAGAAGAAACTGGACTTCGAGCAAGCAATTGAAGACTCGGACGGTGCTTCTAAAAGAAATGTGATTAACCTACCATATTCAAATTCTGAATCTGAAACTATGGAAACCCCTGCAATAGAACCCCCTGCAATTGAAGTTCCTGATCTTCAAGCCCCTGCAGTTGAAGATATAGGTTTTCAGGTTCTTGTGGCATCCAAAGAAGATGTAGTCAGCGATATATCATAGATTAAAAATCTTGAAGGGGAGATAGTAGAGTTTCAGATTTTAGAAAGAGTCATCAAAGCCCAGAACCAGGCCCTGACAAAGACATCTGTTGAGGTAAGGGAATCACTTGAAAAGTTGGCTAAATTGCATGTAAAAATGAAGAAGAAGAACAGGAAATTGCTCAAAGGCAACAAAAGATTATATAAGTTGACTAAGCAATTGAAGGCAAAAT
>SNQJ01S0205806.1:0-16433 GCA_010110895.2 Picea sitchensis | reverse complement strand
TAAAAGTATGGTCATTGAAAAGAGAGATGTAACAAACAGGAAAGACAAATCTCGCACAGAGATTAACTTTAGGAAAATGCGGTCGTCCCAAATCTCCTCATTTCACCAAGTAACCAGTGAAATTCTAAAGGATTCCATTGGAGGAATTGAGACGGAAAATGACAGACTGAAAGACCACCTCAAGGAATTTGAGCAGGCTTTCATTGCAACCCCAGAATTTTCCAGTCCTTTAGCAAAAATCGTGTCTGCTACCACTGCAACCAAGATGAAAGTATCCTCTACCCTCCTTGCATGCTCTAGAGCCCTTATAGAGAATAACATCAACAAAATAATGCAGCTAGTTACTGAAGCCTGGGAAACATCGCAAAATTTAGTTTCCTTCAGAAAGAAGGCAAATGATTTCCTGGAACATTTGGAGGCAAATTTAAAAAATGATCAGCGTTTCTGTGAAGAGGTACTGACCCATTTTTCCAACTATGTCGTCAACACATCGGAACTGAAAATAAGACAAGAGAAACTCCCCTCCCCAAAGCGGACCAAAAAAGTAAAAGCATGCTAGAAAAAAAAAGTTAACAACCTAGAGCTCATTGTCAAATCATGTAAACAAGCCATATCAGAAAAGGAAGATTTATTCACAAGCCTAATCCAAATAGACTTAGCCGGAAGTACCAACGAGGTTCAAGACCCAAACTTAATTCTCAAATCCTTGTTAATGACCAAAGAAGCCTTCCATGAACAAGTTGATATTTTAAAGGGGTTGTCTTTTGAAAAGTTTTACGACATAGTTGAACATCATCTAGATGAGCACGAGCACTGGGTATTGGACTATGTGGCACACAATGAAGAAATTGAACAGAGTCTACATAGTATTTCAATGGATCTAAGGAAATTAGAAAACGACCTTTACGACATAGAAATCCATGATGAAATCAACATGCCCCCCATGAAAAGCTACATCGAAGAGTGGTTCCAATAGAGAATGGACAACCTCATCCAAGAAGGGCAACAACCGGTCGACAGGACTCCACTGACCATCAACGAAAACAACAAAAACGCATCGGCTTCATAGTAAGTCTATACTCGCATCTTGTTTTCTTTATCAATCCAGTTTAAGTCTATACTATCATCTTGTTTTCTTTATCAATCCAGTTATGACCTCTTTAAATAGAAAACTGTAACCAAAGACTCATAACTTCCAATTTCTTCTTTCCAGGTCTTCCTCTCTACCGTCACACATTTCTTCTTTCGACATTCCCAATTCTTGTACTTATTTCTTTTTATGATCCGCGGGAGCCCCAATCCCCGCCCCAATCCCCGTCTATATGAAAAACACATTTAAATTTCCAGAAAGATGTAACACACATTATTAATTTTTGATAAATTTCAAAGAAAACTGATTCGGGAATGCCTTTATTGTATACTAAATTTTGGGTGTCCAGGAACCTTTATTGTTTGTTCCAAAGAAAACTAATTCAGGACTTCTACATTTTTTGTCTCCTATTGTATGTTATTTTTTTTTGTCTTGCACGACGTTGTCACTATTCTATTGTATGCTAACTGTTTGGGTCTCCACGAACCTATACTTTGATAAATTTCAATTTTTCTTGTGTCCATGAGCCTTTGTTTTAAAGCAAGCTAATTCAGGAATCGTACTATGCAACAGACGTTATTACTATTCTATTGTTTGCTTTTCAATGTTGATGTAATTTCCAGAGATATCTAACAGACATTATTAATTTTTGATAAATTTCTATAGTCCGCAAGTTCGCTTGCCAATTTGTATATCGCGGAACTGTCGGTGCTATTTGTAGGGCACAGAACAAAATAGGCCCAATTTTAAGCCCGATAGCCCGAGAACCCGCGATCCAAAAACTGGCTAAGTATGGAATGAGGGCTCTGTGCATGTTCTATTGTTTGCTTTTCAATGTTCATGTAATTTCCAGAGATATCTAGCAGACATTATTAATTTTTGATAAATTTCTATAGTCCACAACTCTGCTTGTCAATTTGTATATCATGGAACTCTCGGTGCTATTTGTAGGGCATGGAACAACATAGGCCCAATTTTGAGCCTACCAACCCGAGAGCCCATGATCCAAAAATTGGCTAAGTATGGAATGAGGGCTCTGTGCATGCTCTATAAAATCTAATCTCCATACTTTATAAAAGTACACATTTCATATGTATAAAACTAAATATCTACTTTATTAAATTTGATAAATTTCAATTTATTTTGTGTCCACGAGCCCTTGTTTTAAAGATAACTAATTCGGGAATGCTAATTTCTTTGTGTTTTTTTCCACGAACCTATGTACCAGACGTTACTACTATTTTTCTGTGTTTCTCTCCACAAACGTATGTAAAACAAACTAATTCGGGAATGCTAAATTTTTCGTGTCCAAGAAAAACCTTTGTTTTAAAGCAAACTAATTCGAGAATGCTATTTTTTTTGTGTTTTTCTCCACGAACCTATGAAACAGACGTTATTACTATCTTATTGTATGCTTTTAAATGTTGATGTAATTTTCAGAGATATGTAGCATACATTATTAATTTGTGATAAAATTCTATAGTCCGCAAGTCCGCTTGTCAATTTGTATATTGCAGAACTCTCGGTGCTATTTGTAGGGCACAGAACAACAGAGGCCCAATTTTGAGCCCTCCAACCTGAGAACTTTCAATCCAAAAACTGGCTAAGTATGGAATGAGAGCTCCATGCATGCTCTATAAAATCTCATCCCCATACTTTATAAAAGTACACATTTCGTATGTATAAAACTAAATATCTACTTTATAAAATTAAATATTTCGTATGTATAATTTATGTTGTCCAGGAACCTATAATTTAATAAATTTCAATTTCTTTTCTGTCCAAGAGCCCTTGTTTTAAAGATAATTAATTCGGGGATGATAATTTTTTTATGTTTTTTTCCACGAACCTATGTAACAGACGTTACTACTATTTTTTTGTGTTTCTCTCCACGAACATATGTAAATAAAACTAATTCGGGAATGCTGAGTTTTTTTGTGTCTGAGAACCTTTTGTTCTACATCCAAACCATATGTATTTCAACTTGCTACCCACAGGTCTATACTCGGTCGCATTTATTCCCATTCCAACCTGGTAGAGACTACGTTGTTATATAACACTTGTCTACATTTGTGAGGGAATAAAAGTGATTCCATGACACTGACTAAACTCGTTGATTTTCCCTTTTTAATAGGGGAAGAGAATGAATAATAATCTGAAATCATATCCCAACCTTACAGGACGAGGAAAGTATTAATTGGGAAGGAAATCCCATAACCCATTTATGAAAAAGTGATCCTTTAGGCTTGATTTTGATTGTTATAAAGATAATATATAAACTTAACCCATTCCTCAAAAGAAGAACATACACCACTTTAAAAGGTGAGGCTTAAAATTTAGATTTGAGCATAAGTATGGTTGATTCTCCATATGTACCCCGAAGTTTCCAATGTTCAAAGTAATAGATCCGAATTCCATGGAGTTTTAAAAAGGCGCCGACCTTATCTTATTTTTTTTATTCGTTACACTTTTCTTACATGGATTTCTTTTACTGTTTATCTATTTCAAGTATGTTTATTTAAATGTGAATATCTATTTTAGGTACAGTTTTAATTTTAAATTAAATTAAATTATTATTATTATTATTATTATTATTATTATTATTTTGTATATTATTAATTAATTTATATAAATATATATAATATGTAATGGGAGTATATAAGATATAGATTAGGATTTGTGATATTATAATAATAATAATTTAATTTTAAGGTCATGATACATCAAATTGGTGTAAGAGACTTTCTTGTTTTTTCTTTGCTTTAAGATTTGACTCTTAAAGTCTATTTAGTTATGCATACCCTACCCCTTCTTCTAACCTCTTAAAAGAAAACACACGCTCTTCACACACATTATTATAATAAAAAAATTAAAACATATTTACATGTATTTATATTTGAAATGCAAGCAAAATAAAACAATTGATATAGATTATCAATCATTAAAAGTTTATAAAACTAAAAACCAAATAACAATCATATATAGTAAGATTAAAGAGTAAACACAAATAACAAAATCTAACTAACCATCGTAAAGGCAATGTTACAAAATAATGATTAGGGTTCAATGCCCACCTCTTAAAAAGTGGTTCATCAACAATTGATGGGAGGGGCTCCTTTATAGCCATTTTGTTACTTTGGATGCCTCTCCACCGAAATAAGTAAGTTGAGTTGGGGAAATGTATTTTTCTTAGATCAAGGAGGAGATGACTAATTGTGGTACACTTGGTGGACATGACTAATTGTGGTGCACTTGGTTTTGGCTTCAGTGTCGACTGCATTCCCTAACCATGTGACCTTTTCGATGATGTGGTCTACTGTTAGATCTATGCGAGTAAGTTGAACCAACTGAGGAGTGAACTTTCAAGAGGATTCGACTTATGGCGCATAGAGTCATCTCAATCAGTTTCGATGGGCTTCATTCTGCATGATGACCGGGGTTTGAAACCCATTGCTATCGGGAGTAGACACCAAAAAATCCAATCATGATAAGAGTTGATGTGGTCCAGGCCAGGTGTGATCCCCGGGTGATTTTGACGACTTAGAGACCGCTTGGTCATGATTTATCGACCACAAGCTAGTCCCGTCAAACACACGCTAGCAAATAAAAAATATCTCATTTTACTTTTTCTATATTATTTTTTTTATATCTAAAACATTATCACATTAGGCAACTTTAGTATAGACTTCCCAAACATGAATATGAAAGGCATTTAGTTTAAAGCAAATTCCAAACAAATAATATTCACAATAAAATTAAAATTAATTTTGTATTTATATTTTATTTTAATAATTTTATCTATTAATTAAAAAAATTCTTTTATAATTTTATTTTAATTTTTTAATTTAATTTAATAATTTAAAATATTTATTTTGTTAATTGGATTGATACATTAACATTTCAACTAACTCAACCTGAAATCAAACTTCGACCCATTATTGTAATATCATGGAAAATAATTATAATTTATTTTAACTTGAAGTAACAAGGAAAATAACACCTTTATGTTGCTGTACTGTCTTACATATAAACCAAATTATGACACCAACTTGACACAGTAATATCAACCCTGATATGCTGACGTCATAGTATCCACAATTAAGTGATGTAATGTGCTACCAAACACAACCATACCCCATCACATGATTCCCCTCCTGCCAAATAAATTATATTTATCCATGTCCCTGTAATACGTGGCTACAAAAAGCAATGCCGCCCCATTAAAATGACAAACCAGAATACTTGCACCTTTCATTTTGACCCATGATATGTTGTAATCTTTAAAGCAACCACCCATCTTCAAATATTGCAGAGCGATTGAGTAGATTCGGAGGCATCAGGTGGCTCATAATTAAGAAATTAACCAGTGGTATTAATTTAATCAATCTTCCTTAAGTAACTAGTAATGCTGAATGTCACAGTATTTATATCATATCAGTGTTTGCTGTTCATTCAAAATCCCAAGTAGAAGATTGTGCATCATAGCATAACAGGTTCTCCTAGTGTTGTCAATGGCCATTATGGATGATTACACAGTGCAGGTCTGTAATTTGTCTCCCAAAGCAACAATGAAGGATGTTAAGCAGTTCTTCTCATACTCTGGCACAGTAAAGAATGTAAAATTACAGAGGTGGGTGTTAGGATTCCTTGCCTGAATTTGGTGTAAAAATGCTTGTTTCCTATTTCTATAATTACCTATTTTGTATAATAGTTGGCAACTTGGCTTTTATCCGAGTTGAAGAGCACTGTACTACTAAGAATTGGTTGAGTAATACAGTGAAGTCAAAATATTTTTTTCGAGTTATCAAATTAGAGCAGTGATTTATGGAAAAGTTGGTGCATGTAGTAAGACTTACAATAATTAGCCTAGGAAATCTCAAGCCAAGTAGTAGCCCTGATAGTGTATATTTTTCTTGGTAGAGCTGGAGAGCACTGATTTACATAGAATTAGGACATATTAGAAGGATTTGTATTGATATACATAGTTAAGGTGTGTAAAACTGGCCAAAAATAGCCTCTTATTATCATATTTTTTGGTTTGTGACAGTGCTGGACAGTGGGCACAACTAGCTCTTGTGACTTTCAAGGAGCCCTATGCTTTAGAAACTGCTGTCCTTCTGAGTGTAAGTCTGGTTTTCCTAGACTATCTATTAGTGTTGTTCAATTATAAGGTCCAAATGGTAATTTAGAAACTGCTGTCCTTCTGAGTGTAAGTCTGGTTTTTCTAGACTATCTATTAGTGTTCAATTATAAGGTTCAAATGGTAATTTAGAAACTGCTGTCCTTCTGAGTGTAAGTCCGGTTTTCCTAGACTATCTATTAGTGTTGTTCAATTATAAGGTTCAAATGGTAATTTAGAAACTGCTGTCATTCTGAGTGTAAGTCTGGTTTTCCTAGACTATCTGTTAGTGTTGTTCAATTATAAGGTTCAAATGGTAATTTTTTTAGTGTGTTTTGGTTACGTATGGATTTTGGTTGGAAGCTTACATAGTCCTTGGGTTTGCGATAAAGAGGTGGAATTCAAGATGCAAGGTTATGGAGGATGTTATTCAGACTGAACATGGCATTCTGAATGTAGTTTTGTTTTCTTGGGATTGAGTTATTATCTTGTGTCTGTCAAAAAGATTAAATAAAAATATGGGGTTTTGGTGTTTTTGGCTGTTTGAACAGGGAGCAACAATCATAGATCAGAAAGTCTGTATAGTGCCATGGGGAGGATCACAGGAGGCAGTTAACCGTTGGAAGAAGCAAATGAAAGAATTTCAAGAAGAGGGCAACACAAAAGGAGTATTGTCATTTACTTATTTTCCTCTTTCTTTTATTTATTTATTTTTAGTGTGGGGACAATGTTCAAATAAACTCAAGAAGCCAGAGCTCTATTTCCTCAAAATTGCATTAATAGTGCACTTAGACTTGCCTCCCCTGCCATATTCATTCTCAGATAAAATCAGTTTAATCTCCCTTTATTATGGATTTTGTATGTGTTTACATGTCTGATCCTTCAATTTTGTTTCTAAGGGTTTTGGTTAGATGAGTGCCTTTCCTGGGCAGACTGTACTTTTATTTTTATTGAATACTTCAAAGATCAAGAATGGATCCTATAGATTACTTCAAAGACCATTTTACTCAACACCCAAGCCTGGTGGATATTCATTCCTCAAATGAAAACCTACAAGAAGATTTTACTTCATAATTAACTGATTTACTTTGACTGTTTTGTAAGAAGAAAAGTCTTAATTTGGATCTAGCGTAGAAAACTCAGTCTTTAAATATCCATTAGCACACAAGGAAGACCCTATCCTTGAAATTCTACCGATTCCTTCAGTTATGCAAAATATAAGTAGCTTCAAAAGGCCACCTACCCTACCATGATGAAAGGACAAGAACTAAACTTTAGATATTACATCAAAAATTTAGAAAGTCATAGTATTTAGATTAAAAATAATTTTCTCAATTAGTCTATAATATTCTTCGGTTGCTACTAACAATGTTATTGGACACTTTAAAGTTTTCATAAGCATACTAACATGGCATCATATTTGCAGCTGAGCATCTTTATTCCATCAGCTGACCAGGCAGTAAATGTGGTTACAACAATGCTCTCCAAAGGATACACCTTAGGAAAGGATACAGTGAGCAAATCCAAAGAGTTGGACGAAAAGTATCAAGTCATGAACACTGCAGTAGTAAAGGTGGCAGATTTTGGCAAGTTCATGGGGGAGAAATCAAAAGTTGCTTTGATTGCAGCTGGGAATGCAGCTTGCAGTGCAGGAACAGCAGCTGGGAATGCAGCTTGCAGTGCAGGAACAGCAGCTGTCAACAGCAGTTATTTTGCAGCAGGAGCCTTGAAGGTTGCTGGAGTTCTTGACAGGGCAGCCAGAGCTGCTGCTGATTTGGGTAATAGAGATAAAATGCATTAAAATGCATTAAGGGAGTAGAATCGAAGGGAGTATATCTTAGAGATGTAATGAAGTGTTGTTAGCATTATGCTTATCTGTGTCATAGTTAACATCTTAATGTTGTGAGTCCTTGTACAGATGTAAGTCCTTGTACAATAGGACTTGTTGGTAGCTGTTTTTTTATGAGAAGGTTATGTCAAATGTATAAGTGCAACATGAAGGCATTGTTGCATATTCTAAAAGTTATATTTTCCCAATTTAAACCATGTGCAATACATTAGTGTTTTGAACAATATTTGAGCTTTCCTATGCCACATCCACAATGTTGGAAAGTATTTTATACTTTAAATAATAGAAGTGTGGGATTATTTTAGATTTTCTAAATAAATGACAAGTAAAGATACATGGTATAAAAGAAAAGAGAGATAAAAAAAGGTTTTATGAATTAGTTATTAAGTAAGGAGTGGAAAGTAAGATTTTTATTTACTTAATACAAAAGATTTATTTTTTAATTGATAGTTAAAAGAATATTTGTTACCACATTTGTTTAATAACGAAACTTGTGATTTCTATGATTTGTTAGTCAAGGTATATTGTAATTGCAATAAGAGGTTGAAAGTTAAGTTTCTTCATGACGTTTTGAACTAAAAATTGTTAAGAGGTATTTTCAAGGTCATGTAGACCACCAAAGACAAACATAAAGGATTTAAGTTTCTTCATGACGTTTTGAACTAAAAATTGTTAAGAGGTATTTTCAAGGTCATGTAGACCACCAAAGAACCAAACATAAAGGATTTAACACAAGACACTTTCCCTAAGGCTTAGAGTTATTGAACTAAGGTCTTCAACAGCTATAACTTTTGCAAATAAAGTTCATTTTGAGTAATTATTTTTTTAGAATTTCTTAGAGTTTTGTATTTTTCTATTGATTCAATTAATTAGGTCTAACTCTATAGTTTCAATGGAGGGGATTAAAGTCAAATTCCTATATGCAAGATGGCCTAGAGGAGGTCATAAAGCTGTTGGTACTTTTGTATTTCTATATATAAGGAAGTGTTGGTTTCTAAATTTCATTATGGAAAAGATTGATAAAAACAAGAATATGCAAGAACAAAGTTTGGTCATAAAAGATTTACATGAACATTGCATTATGTAGAATATTGTACTAAAAATTTGAAAATAAATAACAAGAACCAAAGACATGGCGAGAGAAAGCATATTAATGAGGCCTATGAATATAAATGCATTGGTCATTAAATCATGTCAACTTATTGAAAGGGTGATAAATGTCATGTTAATCATAAAGTAAACTTACAAAATGAATAAAAGAACTCCATCAAGAGTTGACAACAATGGATGATAAGATAACAAAATTACAAGTTGAATTTGAAGAGTTTGAAAGTAAAATGAAAATAGACGTGACTCTTGTAATGTAGGGATTATGATCAATAAAACCATGATTGATAGCTCCGAATCTTGTGATGTAGAAACCATGGTCAAAGAGGTGATACTTAAAAGGACAAAGCTTTTGAGGTAAAAGATGAAAGGTTGATATGCAATGAACATATAGAGAACAATGTGATGAACATATAGAGAACAATGTGATTGGCTATTAGGAAAGACCTACCAAATAAATTAGAATGAAGTTATTGAAAAATATGGGATACAAAGGAGCAAGACTTAGAAAGCACGAACAAAGGATTGTGAACTCCATTGAGGTAGTGGTAATGCCAAATTATATGTGTCTTGGTTTTTTAAAGCAAGTGACTTCATATATGTTGTCAAAAAAGAAAACTTAGATGAAATGGTTTAAGAGAGCGACGATGAGAGGTATGAGTTATCCTTGTAATTGTTGTGGTTGAAAATGATACATTAGAAACAAATGTTGGAAACTACATCCTTTGAGTTATGTGATACAAGTAATCACTTTTTGAGAAGATTGAGAAAAAAAATGACTTATAGAGACATATTAAGAGAAGTGTAAGATTACAACCACCTAAAACCAAGAGTGGTTGGAAAGACACGAAAGTACATGCTTGATGTTGAAATGATTTTCTTCTTTGAGGTCATTTCATGCTCGAATAAGTAATGAATAGAAGACGAACACTTGATTTATATATTGTCATATAGTGCTACATTCTAAACTCAAAAGTAAGCCAAAGTCAAATATTGAAGTCTAAGGATTACAAATTATGTATTTAATGATAATGTTGGAGTTAAAAACTCAAAGTTGAGTTGAACATGCTAAGTTGAGAGAATTTTAATGTTGAGTAAATTGAGTTGTTGTCGACACATGGAAATGTGAATATGAAAATGTATTATGGGTGAGCTTGGTATCATGGAGTTTTTGGGTCCATTTATGTCCAAATTTCTAAAAATAGAGTTAATTTAGTTAATTTAATTAATTTAATTATTTAATTTAATTTAGATATTAATGTCCACTAAAGGCCAAAATTGACCCATGGGATTGAAAGGAGTACAATATAATATATGCAATAGGGAGTGAAAACACACCTTCATGGGTTATGCAGGAGCGAGAGACCCTAACCTAAGATAAGAAAAGTTGTATGGAAGGAAGATCCAACCCATCAAAATGGGGAACATCAAGGAGACTCATGCATACGAAATTCCCATAGGATGTGTAATGAACCCAGACTCTTATTCGAGCCACGTTACTAAAATTCTCACTATGTACATATTGTATTTTCAAAATTCTTTAAACCTGGCTTATTAATTCTCTGATACCATAAGTAATTATTCCCAAATAGGGCTCTGATAACAATATGAAATATTCCCTTCATACAATACAATATGCAGGCACAACAACATGAAATACCATGCATATTGACATAACATACATAATTGTACATGTATTTATTAAGATTAACAATGGAAATTAAACACATGAACACACATTATAATAGCATTAGAAAATACATATAAGAATAATACTTATATTTTATGGAATCACCAATTGGTTGCATACCTCAAATGTCCACCCAACAATAGACACTATTGCTCCTTCTCCCTCAATAGCAGGTTGCTCCCAAGCTGGGGCTATGACTCCACTAGGAAAAATGATACCTAAGCTAACTAGGTATAATAGTCAATATAAATGGTGTCTAGGCCAATGTACCAAACTATTGTAGCAATTCCAACCAACATCTCTCATCCCCCTCATCCTACACAATCCAAGGAAGTGTACTCATTTCTCTACTCTGTAGTTCCTTTGGTTGTCTCACTTCCCTTCCAGGGCTCCAGCATTGGCGGGCCAAGAACTCTCAAAGTTATGGCTCCAAGAAATCTATCTTCACCAATGGAGACTACAGAGCACCCTCTAAGCTTCACACACTAGGAAATCCTACCCACCCAATTCCCCTCTGGGGCTCCATCCTTCCCCAAGACAACCCAAGGAGAATTGGCAATGAAATCCCACATATGATTCACAAGGTAACATAATGTCATAGGGTTTATGGCTCTCCTAGATCACACCCAACATACTAGACCAGAATGATAAGAATGGAATGATAGAATGGTATAATGATAAGGATGAATGATTTTTCCACTCACCCATAACCTTATATATGTATGTTCCCTTTCTAACAAGTGGTACATGTTCCCACCACTTGGGAACTCGTTTCCACTCCTTAGGAAACTTAGGATGTAATCATGACACGAGGACTTAGGCTAATAGTATTATATTATTTCCTTGGCTTAGCCCCTTTCCTTAATCCCTTTTCCCCCTTTCCCTCTCATGGAGTCCTAGCTCCCCATACTCTTTTGTTTGATTTGGTATACAAATGTGGTGTATTTTATTAATATTTGTGAGTGTGATTACAATGTACAATGCTAGACTCATCGACCTTTCATCATACATGTTCTTTCACCTAATATCACACAAGCATTCTAACCTAAAATGTATTGGTTCATCAACCTAAATATCATATGCACACATACACATACAATTGGGGATCCAAAATTGGGCATTACATTCCTTTCCCCCCTTTATTTTTGCATTGTCCTTAGTGCACTATATACAAATATACAATCAAAATTATTCAAAAAGTTGTGGGTACTCTTCCTGCATTGTGTCCTCATGATCCCACGGAGCATCTTCAGGGTTGTAGCAGGTCCATTGAACCTTTACCAGGAATATGGACCGATTCCTAAGAACCTTGATCTTCTTGTCCGATATTTGCACCACATGGACCTAAAAGCCACCCTTGTGCTCTACCTAGATCATATTCCAATCAATTACGGGGTTAGTATCAGGAACATGCTTTTTAAGAAAAGACACATGAAAAACATTATGAATGTGCATGGATGCAGGCAGTGCAAGCATGCATGCAACATAACTAATCCTCTCTAGGATTTCAAATGGCCCACAATATCATTTTGCAATTTTTGGGTAGCTTGTCAATCTTAGGGAACTCTTTTTAGCTTGTACAGTTAAGAAGACATGCTCACCCACTTTGAATTATCTGTGTGTTATTCCTTTTTCCACATGAATTTTCTTCTTGTCCTATGCAACTTTTAAGTTCTATTTTATTTTCACCATGTTGTCTTCCATTTCTCTTAGCGGCTCTGGCCCAATGATGGCTCTATAATCTTAGTTATCCCAACTCACATGTGTATTATAATTCCTTCCATAGAAGGCTTCAAATGGGCTCATCTTCAAATATGCTTGATACCCATTATTATAAGCACATTCAACTAGATGAAGATAAACTTCCCGCCTTAAAGGCTTTCCAATAACATACATCCTCAACATATCTTTAATCCTCTGATTGATCCTCTCTATTTTCCCATTTGACTTTGGGTGATATGCTACACTAAAATTTATATTTGTCTCAAATCCTTTAAACAGTTCTTTCTAGAAATCTAATGTGAACTTCGAATCTCTTTCAGAGACTATTGTTTTAGGCACACTATGTAGCCTGGCAATTTCCTTCATGCAAATCTCTATAGTGATGGATGCCTTGTGAGTTAGCTTCATTGGAATAAAATGGGTAGCATTTGTTAACTTATCCACCACTACCATGATGTAATCATGTTTCCTTATAGTCTCAGGTAATTTGGTAATAAAATATACTGTAACAATATTCCATTTCCACTCAAGAATGGGAAATGGTTGTAGAAATTCAGCTAGATGTCTATGCTCATCCTTTAATTTTTGACATTCCATGCATCTAGCAATACAATTGACTACATATTTTGTAACGTACCCCAGCCCAGCCGAGGCCCATTACTTGCGGAAATACACATAAATTTCAAAATTTTCTACTAAATAATCCTATATCTTAATAGATACAAGAGTACACACACATATTTAACCATTTTTCTATCATTAATTTAGATGTATCTACAACATGCTAAAGTAAACATGAGTGCAGCTAATTAACTCCATACACAGTAACCGACAAACCATTTGCATTCACAGAGTTAAAACACATCAATTTAGCTCATAAAACAACACATAACATATATAAACACTTATCTTTTCAGAAAAATTGTGCAACCAATTGATGGTTTTTCACACTTCTCCTAGAATCAATCATTCATGCGATCGACCTAGATATGGAAGCAATTGGCCAGACGATCGACTAGATCTCTACATCAGTCGGTCAATTAGTTGACAAGTTTGTTGGTCAAACAATCGACTAGCAGTCAAAGACAATCAATTGGTGGATTGACTAGCCGAGCAATCGACTACGAGTTGGACGCATGGATGGTGAGGTCAAGAATCCTTGTCAAACCAACTAGACAACATGGTTTGAAGGGGTCGACTCCAACCATTGATGGTTATATGTGGACAAGATCCTCCCAATTTCAAGGAAGTTGGTTAGACCTTGAAGCTATAAATAACAAACCCGATGGATCATTTTCAATATGTCAATATCGTTGTTGTGTACAAGATGTCCAATATGCATTGTGATGTTTTGATCTCAATGCGTTGTGCTTAAGTTTTGTAACAGTTTCTTTAGACACCACTTTTTTTGTCTTCGAAATATTATTTCTCTTCTATTATATACAATTCTATTTATTTGTTTCATATAAGGTTACACCTAATCCCCAACATGGTATCAGAGACAATGGTTTTAAACCTCGCATGATGTCAACAAATCATGTTGAGTCTGATCTGTTGTGTGATTGACTTTGGGTCATTGATTTGCAGATTGTAACTTGTGGAAACAGATTTGATTTGTCTAGATATCGAAGATGTCCTCGAAGATCATTCCCATAATTCTAAATAGTTCAAATTATGTAGTATGGGCACCAGACATAGAAACCCTATTGAAGAGTAAAGGACTGTAACAGTATATGAAGAATGTGATTCCATATCCAACATACGATCAGGAAAAGTTCATTGTTGATGGAAAGAAGGATGAGATTATAGGGGTCATCACGATCTATATCTTGCAGGAGATTAATTTTCACATCAGTGGAATCGACTGCCCTCATCAATTCTGGAAGAAGTTGAAATCCCTACTCGAAAAATTTGATGAAATCCATGTCATGAAATTGGAGAAAGAGTTGATCTCTCTCGATCCTCATTATTTTGATAGAACATACAACTATTTGGTGCATGTGAAGGAAATGCAGTTGAAATTGGGAGAATGTGGAAAGAATTACCAGAAGAAAGACAAACAACTCATTGAGTTGGTCTTAATGAATTTGAGAGCACTGTTTGACATGTTCGTTTAAAATTTCCACACCAACTGGTAGGCATGCAAGGAATATGGTAAAGATTACACATTTGAAGATTTATGTGGTATATTGATCATTGATCAACATAGATTGCTTGATGAAGGCTTTTCCCCCCTCTAAAATAATTTAGCCCAAATAATGGATTTGCTTCAAATAAAATGGGCACTTTCTCAGTGTTTCACACAATTGGTGCTCTCTTAACACCTATAGAACCATCCTGAAATGTTTCTCGTGATCCATTTCTATCTTGGAGTAAATGAGAATATCATCCAAGAATACAAAAATAAACTTGATCAAGTAATCTCTAAACATTGCATTCATTAGGCACATAAAGATAACTAGTGTATTGGTCAACCCAAATGGCATCACTACAAACTCATAATGACCATACCTTGTTTTGAATGTTGTCTTGTTGATATACTCTTATTTGATTCTCATTTGATGGTAGCCTAACCTCAGGTCAATCTTGAAGAATATCTTTGTACCTTTCAACTAATCAAAGAGATCATCAATCCTTGGCAAATGATATGTTCTTTATGGTAACCTTATTTAGTTGTCTGAATCAATGCACAACCTCAAGGTTCCATCCTTCTTATTTACAAAGAGCAATGGGGAACCCCAAGGTGAGACACTTGGACACATATACCCCTTATTTAAGAGTTCCTCAAGTTGTATCTATAATTCTTTCAGCTCTAGTGTGCTCATTCTGTAGGGATTCTTGGACACTAGGGAAACTCCAGGAATCAAATCAATGGACAAATCAATGCCTCTCTTTGGGGGAAATCTTGGTGATTCCCCAAACACATCCTTATACTCTTTTAAGATTGGATGGTATTCAATACTTGTCATTTTATCCTTGGCTACCTCTTCCATATGGGCTGCATAATTTTTTCACTCTTTCCTATAACTATTTTTCAATTGCACGACTTAAATTTCTTTGATGGATATAGGCCTTGGAATTCCTTGAACTTTTCCTTGTTGTCCTTCCTCATCAAGACAAGTGAATGCCTTGTTGTAGCAATCTAGGACAACATGATGCTTGTCCAACCAATCCATACTAATCAACCAATCATATGAACCCAAAGGTATGGTGTTCAAATTTTACTTTATGTTGACTCTATTCATGTCCACTGGAAAATATTTAACCAGCTCATTGATCCTTCTCTTGGCTCTAGTAGCTAGCTAGAAAAACCAAGATTTTCCATGCTTTCTTATTTTCAAATGAAACCTCTCAACAAGATTATGGTCTATGTAACTATTACCAGCTCCATAATCTATTAAAATAGCTATGGGATAATTATTGATCTTGCCTTCTACCTCAATCATGTGACATTGATGGTCTTCTTTCTTGTTGTCCAACGATACATAAATCCTTGGCATGCTTCTGCCATGTCTTCAATTGTATCAAATTCTAAATATTATAGATAGTCCTCATCCTATCTCCTTTGTGAGGAAAATATTTATACATGTGGTCTACCTCACATCCCCAACATTTTATGGGCCACTGTATTGGCCTTTTCCCCAAAGACTCTACCATCATGTGCTCATTTTGTGTTGGATTTCCTTGTTGGTGTGCTTGAGGACTATTTCTAAAAAATGGTGGCCTATACCCTTTTTTTCATTTCTCCATCTTTCCTTTCTTCTTGTCATCCCAAGCCTTTTGGAAAGTTGTATTTCCTTGGTTATGCTCATAAATATACTTTTCTTTCCTTATAGTTTCCTCCAAAGTCTTGGGT